>JANZXP010000001.1:16193806-16219468 GCA_027576715.1 Erythroxylum flavicans
TGTTACTGTTACTATTTTTAGTTATTTTATTGTTAATGATATTTGTAAGATATTATTAGCTGATGTTATAATTATTTAATATTTGGTTGAGTATATAGACTTATAAATTGAGTTATTTATGTTTCATACAAACATGTAAACTTTAAGTTTATATGTTTGTATATTGTTGATTTATTTGGGCCCCTTTTTTTATTTCACCCGGGGCCTATAAAACCGTACGAACGGCCCTGATTATACCCCATCAAATCATCTGATTTACTTACTTTGTTTTATTAAATCTCATCTATATATTTACGTAGGGTCTACATAAATATTTGAATGGGATTTAATAGAAAATAATAAGACAAGCTTATAACTGCGTAGACATAATTACGTAAGTGTTACATAGACCTGATGTCATATTACACATGCACCACGTAACCACAGCAGAACGAAATGGAGTAAAAATATAAAATCGAGATAGATTAAAGAAAGGCAAAAACACGTGGCAGGGTGCCGCCACGCAAACACACAGATTCGGTCTCTCTGTGGGAAAGCGAACATTGTAAAGGCAAATGTCTAGAAGATCGTTTGTAATATTAACTTTCTGGATATTGCAGTCAAGAAAGTAGAGGATGGTCCTATGGGAGATCACGGTGGCCACGGCCTATTTCTTAGGGCTGAAGTGGACCTATAGACTGGCTTCGAAGATCCAGAGAAAGATCGCCAGCACCAAACACCCTAAGATCACTCAGTTTATTCGCAGGTATTTGATGTCCAAAATTTCCCATTTCTTTCTTTTAGTCTAATCTCTACGTATCTGTCTGCCCCTTTGGATACAATGAATACGCGGGAATGTGCTTTTCCTGGCACTGATGATTGATATAGAGAAACGGGATCATTGTTCATATTGAATGATATCTAGTGTAGTGTACTCCATGAATGATTACTAATCACCCTTGGTTGAGAAACTTTTGTGGTTGGATGAAAACTGCCAGCACCGGGCTTATATAGTCACTTATGTCTTGTTTAACTGGATCTTGTTCTCTAGACTTACTGCAATGTAGTATTTCATAAATGGAATATCATTGATATGCCAGTGGTCTTTTATGGGCATTGAAGCTTCTTCTATATGGCACACATGGGTTTTCATCATCGGGTTTACCGCTGTTGGTATATATCGGTTATGTTTATTCATGGTATTACATATCCAAACTACTTTTATGGCCATAACCAACACTAAACACAATCATGCACTTACTTTTGCATAGACGAACCAGGGCTATCTTTGATGTTGCACTCCAGGTTCACCATAATATACAACAGCGAGATATAGTTGGGCGGAATGTCGGTAACTGGATTCTACGATGGCTGGACCGCTTGAAACCTTCTGCTAACATACGTGGTGCCTCATTGACTGCCTCAAACAATGCAAGGTCGAACATGAAGATGACGAAGTGGGATAGTGTCTCTTCCCATTTGAAGAGTTCTGGGAGCATCCAGGCCTCCGGGCTCCAAGAATCTAAGAGGCACCTGTTTACCTCATCCAATAAAGTGTGGGCAATGTCCCTTCCTACCATTACATTGATGCGGCCGTTTAGACCAGCTGGCTCTGTTATTCAATACAGGCACTTGAGCTTCTGGGACCCTGGAATGTTGAGACCTGATTACGGATATGGGGGATTAAGTGGGTCTGATGGAGTTATTCGGAAGGACATAATGCAGTATCTTCTGCAAAATTGATTGTGCCAGATGGTTTCTGTTCCCTTTTACATGTGATTGCAAACAGTTGGATTACCAGATCAAGTTTTCAAGAAAATGAATTTGAGGCTTGATATGTACATTGTGCTGTGATGCCAAGCCTGAGAAACCAATCGTCTGTAGCTTTTCTTCCCGAGTCCATCTGCATAATAAATGTCCTTATTATGGTTTTTATATTTTCTTTTGTGATCCAATTTTTGGTATAATAAATCATAGGTATTTACATAATTAAAAAGAAAGGAAATTGTTTTTTATGTTTCAATATTTTAAATTGCGATCTGCGACCACAATGTGATTTGGATCGTTACTGCAATTTACCTCAATTCCTGTAATTACTTTTGCATTGTCTGTTATTACTGCAATCGTGCACAACTGTAACACTGTAACTGCAGTTTGACTGGCGCTATTCTTATTATATAAACCTTTCCATGCCATTGGCATGTTGTGAGCATAACCATTTACCTACTTCTAAGAGACTTGTAAGAACAGACTAACTTACACAATAAAAGTATGGAATAGTTTTAAAATGATCATTAAACGTTATAATCATGGTTTGGTTTTCAATTCATTTTCAGACTAGATGCCTGTTCTATTTACATGGTGAAGTTTGATTTCAAATCTATTGCTTTAAATGTTAAATCTGGAACACTGTTCCCTTCACCAACGTGTTGACCTCATCAGATTCTCTCTCGCAGCCCCTACTTTCAAGCACCTTCAATCACCTCAAAGCTTGACTATAGGAATTGCTGATCTCTAATTCATAAGGTGGAGCAAGAATAATCAGCTGGACAACTAGACTACTTCCATATGCAGGGAGACTCCAACTTATCAACTCCATTCTAGGCCAAATCCAAGGTTGAACTTTAGTTTCTTCAATTTCAGTCTATTTTTATGTTCCACTCTCTTAAGTTTATGTAGACTTTCCCTACCTCCTCCATTACTCTGTTATGTTTCCTTTTCGCAAACTAATTTTTGACTGGCATCTATTGTAAATGTTTTGCTCATATGGAGTTGTCACTTGCTTATTTCTCCTTTCAACTTGATTGTACTTGTCAGAAATCTGTTTTGCATTAGCAGACGGAGCTCTCTGGGTCATAATCTGCCACAGGAATTTGCTATATACATATATAACTGTATTTGCCAAGGTGGCACTACTCTGCTTCTATGGATGTATATTGTATTTGTGATTCTTAAGTCCAAGCAGAAGAAGATATAACGCTTAAGAACTTCTCATCTTCACAGATTTCAGACACTTGTACATCATCTTACCCAGATTTTGATATGTGGATTAGTTTTGTTACGTGATGAGGGCAGTCATCAATGCCAGTGATTCTGTAGAATTTTTGACATTATTGTGACATTAGATTCTTTTCATGTCCTAATTGATTATTAGTTGTTCACAATAGTTTTTCGTGTGAACTCTGTGGCTCAAAAGTAGCTTCCACAATCTGCAGTTTCTTTCTGAGGCCTCTTCATTTGCAACTCTCTGCATGAAACTGTCTCTTATACTGAAAATTTCTTGTACTAGCGATAAACGCTAGCGCTTCAAGTTCATATGAGTAGACTGAATTTGGAGCATATTCTTGCAATCGTTATGAAACTACAGGGGGTGCACCCTCAAATTCATGTTTTATGCCAGATCTGTTCGACTTCACCATAATTCCTTTTGTTTTTCTGACAGATTATTAAGAACAGCGGAAATTTTTATAAGAAACAGATCAAACATTGTTCCTCTTCCACCGGAAGTGGAAAGTTTTTCAGCAAGGAAAACAAGCTGTGCTTGCAGCCTTGGCTCAAGTGCTAATGAAAATTACTAGCTTATCACATTCTCACAACTTTTTATGCTGTGCCATCTACATGTTTACAAACAGTTTCACTTAGACAGACAATTGAGGAACGCTGAGAAGATCTAGTTTACTTCTCATTCAAGGAAGGATGAAGATGATACAACAAATGCCTCCCAAGTAACCTCACAAGCAAGATCTTAAACTTTGAAATGGCAGGTAAACTAGATTTCTTTCTGATAACCATCAAGATGCCTAACAATATCTGTTTTATGATACGAGTAAGATGTTGCAGTAAACAACCATGAAAACTCCATAAATAAAACCTTCATGGTTCCACCCTCATACTTGAGCCACCAAAAGTTCTCTAATTCAACAGTACAACTTCCACGCAATTTCCCATCACAAAACTGAACATCGATTTTTTTTGCAAAGATTGCACCTGTAATAATATGAAACCAGAAGCATATATACCAGATACGCACTCCTACTGATTCAAGCCCAAGAATTATCAAAAGCAGCCACTGAAATTGCCTGAGCAAACTCCTCAAAACTAATTCTTCCGTCTCCGTCGGAGTCCGCCTCCTTTATCATCCCTGCCAACTCCTCAGCGGTGAGTGCATGGCCTAGCTTTGCCATAGAGTGCGCCAATTCAGCCGCCGTGATGAACCCATTTCCATCTCTATCAAACATCTTGAACAACTGCTTTAACTGCTGGTCGCTGTACGGCGACTTCTCAGGTAACAACTCCGGCATCACAAGGGCTACAAACTCCGAGAACTCCACCAAACCATTGCTGTTTGTATCAGCCTTCTGTATCAGGGTTTCAAGCTGGTCAGGGCTAGGTTTTAGCCCTAAGGACCGGAGCAATGAACCTAACTCGAGCTGAGTTAGGCTTCCATCTTTGTTTCGATCAAACGATCGAAATATTTCACGTAGCTCTGCTATCTGCTCATTCTCTAACTTTAAAGGTTGTTTGCTGTTCATGTTAACACGAAAAAGTTACGATCTTTCACCTTATGTTCTACTACTTCCCTGCCCCCTTTTGGATCTGAGATGGCGAACTAGTTCTAAGTTCTGTTTTTGAAACCTTTAGAGAATGTCCTAACGTCTCCCGAAACATGTACGAACTTTCCATACGTGGGTCATGAATTTATGAGGAGAAAGTGGGCAGAGAAAGAGAAACTGCAGTTTTAAGAGAATATTAGAAAAAAGAAAGATGGAAACTTCCTGTGTGTTTGGGATGAAATTCACATTCACCTAAAACTCAAAACTCTAACCTTCTTGATCCTAACACATTCTTCGTTCCAGTAACCATGGAATTTGGAAAGAATGTGATTTGTATTCCTTGCAGGAGAAAGGGTAGAGAGATCCAAGATTGCCAAGTAAAATGAAACTTAAGCTTTCCTGACTTTTGATTTGAATGACTCACACCATGTAAAAGTCTACAATGATCTGCTTTTGGTTCTTGCACTTTCATTAGATGTATTATGTATGTACATATAGGATTGATTCTTCTGTGCAGTTTACAAGAACATTCACGAAGAGTCAATGCTAATGATAGAGATTGGTAATAAATAATTTGAATAAAATAAAAATAAAATGTTTGATTCTTATATTTTCTTGATTTCAGGAGTGGTTTATTCAACCATTTCTATTCCGTGATTGGAGCATACGGACCGCATTCATGGCCGGCAAACTAGCAAGAAGTCAAGGTTAGACTTTGTCAACTTGTTGAGCCAAGAAACTTTGTCAACAAGTTCATCAATCGTCCCCTTTAATTGAAAATTTGATCAATTTGTACCACTCCGGCTTGTAACTTGGAAGTAGTTTCTAGATTTAAGAGTTATTATTATTATTTTTTGAGAAATTCAAAGATATTAATTTCTTAGGTCTATTTCAGCAACGTATGGATTCCACCGATAACCACCGAGGTGTCCAGCCTCGGTCGTTAAGATCTTATATAAAAATAGTCAGAGGAAGACAAAAACAGGTCGATCATGGAGGAGAGGTTCCAGTCCACAAGCTCAAGCAGACAAGAAAGTCCAAGCTTGCTTAGCTGTTAGGTAACAACATTATTCAACTAAACATTATTCAACTAAGGACTAAGGAGGGTGAGCCACAGATATGTTGGTAGGTAGATAGGACCATTCACTACTAACTAGTACAAGTTTATTCAACATCAAACTAAAACCCACTTATCTTTTTGTTATACTTACAATGTAAAAAGAATATTAATCAGACGACTTTGGATCTTATTATTTTGGTGCAGTTTCTATACTTATCCTTGCTAATGCTAAAGACAGCTGCTTTTTTACTGTTTTCACACCTTCCCTTCCCGCAATGCAAAAGGGAGGAAAGCAAGATCGAACTTTACAGAAATGCACCTTACTACTGACTTAGGAGAGGACTTCCTTCTCTAGCAAGAACAAAAAGGCCACCATCCCCTCTTGAGATGCGAAGATCCTCATCAAGGTAGGTGATGAGAAGCCAGGAAGTTGAACGATTCCCAGGAATGGGGACCTTAAGTGGTGACTGTCCAGATATAGCTCCTGAAATGTTTGCCACTGCATCCTGCAGAGGATTGAGAGCTTGCTGTACAGGTGACAAATTGATGTTTTGCCCAAAGATATCCACATTTTCAGGTATATCGACATTGGACTTTATCTCTGGAGGCTGAAAAGTCCCTTCCTTAAATTCAACCTGAGATTATCAAAAAAGCAATATATTCCAACTCATCATTCTATGAAATAGTTAATACCATCAAATGGCTGAGTCACTGAACCTCATGATAGCTTATTTCGTTTTAAAGCCACTTCTATGAAATAGTTAATACCATCAAATGGCTCAGTCAATGAACCTCATGATAGCTTATTTCGTTTTAAAGCTTTTCTTTTTCAGGTCCAGTCTTGAAGTTGAAAATACGAGACAAAATTTCAAACGATATATGATTACTCGTGCCGCTTTCTTTCTTTTGTCACAACCTTTCATAGTTCTTAGAAGTACCTGTATTCTTGAAGGACTTCGGACCTCAAAAGTGGCAGATGCACTGAAAGAGTAAGTCGCAAAAGGGCTTGACAAGGTGATGGAGTTCACAATGGAAAGATTGCTGGTTTCAATAGCTTGAGATATCCTTTCCACTTTCAACAAGGGTAATGTGCCCACAGCCAGAAGCGGCAACAGCTCAGAAAATGAAGTGTATCTGTGAATTTAAAAAACAAAATTTGTGACAAAATTTTGATGCAGTAAAATTACAAAATACAAGAGAAAACTATATTCCAGTTTTTGCCATTGAAAAGGATGCTCATTCATTTGTCTCAGATAATACAAAATCCTTTATATATACGACACGCGACCCATAGAACCAGCATTACTCTACTTGCAATGTTTCATTATATTGCAATTTTTTGAAATACTTCTCAAGCATAAAAGGTAAAACATAGAGTAATGCATGCAATTGCATTAAAAAGTTATGATGAAATCACTGATGTCAAATGAAAAGCCAAGAACAGACATGTTTATGCCCTAGAAAAAGAATACTAAATTGAAGAAAGAAACTTTTTGGTGTGCATGGACAAAATTTGTTAGAACTAACCGTTAACACATGCATCTTCAGTGCAAATTATGTTTATCATTAAGCACCGCACCGGCAGAGACAAAAACTTGAAAACAGCCACAGCTCCATCTATGCTTGGGAATGCTTGTAAAAACTGTCTGCATCTTTGAACAAGAATTACTAGATGCTACGACGAGTGTAGGATTATAGAATTTTGTTTGAAAATTTTGAATGAGGTAATGGAACAAGTAGAACAATACATGGAAAAAATAAGGCACAAGAAATTTACATTGTTCATCCCTTTAAGATGAGCTACTTCTACTGGCGAAGACAATAAAAGAAGTTTTTATTAAGAGAAAAATGAGAAAATTACAAAACACTCAATATTTTTCATTCAACCCTTTAACCCAAAACTCACATATGATACTTTCGTATTCTCACCCAAAATACCTCACAAAATGACCTTTTGTTTTTCACTCAAATCTAGGTGATTTTTTTTTATAGGCAAAAAGAGTGTAAAATTAATTAAAACAAATCTTTGGCACACATGCATGAATTTGCATGGTTACCAACTATTGACAAATGAAAGGGGACGGTGCGAACAATCTTTGAAAAAAAAAATTGCCAATTTTGACAATTTCAAAACACACCAAACAAAATTTCATCTTGTTTTAAAATTGGGAATCCGTGAAAAATTCATTCAATTATCTTCGCCATCGCTTATTTAGGGCATTTATCATGATTTGTATATTCCGACCAAGTCCAAACAATACTTGAACTTACTCATAGGTAGAGGTTTTGTCAACATGTCTGCTTAATTATCTATAGAACCAATCTTCTTCACAATAATATTTCCTTGCAAAATTATATCTCGAACAAAGTAGTATTTAAAATCAATATCTTTGTTCTTTCATGAAATATTTGATCTTTGGTCAGATGGATAACACTTTGACTATCACAATGAACAATGATCACTTATTGATCTGAATTCAATTCACCAAATAAGCCTTGCAACCAAATAACTTCCTTAATTGGCACCATAGCGGCCATGTATTCTACTTTTGTAGTGGACAATGCAACTATAAGCTGTAAGGTAGTTTTCCAACTAATGACACTGTTTTCAAGTGTGAAAACATAACTGACGATTGATCTCCTTTTATCCAACTCACCTACATAATCTGAGTTCACAAAACCAATTCATCATTCTTACTCCTGCTAAACTCCAAACAAGAGTTAGTACCACATAAATATCTCAAAATCTATTTTACTGCATATCAATGTTCTTTCTCTAAATTAGCCATATATCTACTTACTACATTCACAGTATGTGAAATGTCAAGACGTGTGCAAACTATTGCATACATTATACTACCAATTGTATTAGACTAAGGAATTTGTGTCATTGACTTAATTTCTACATAGGGATGGCAAATGTGGCTTGGTCTGGCCTAGTCCGACTTCAGTCCAGGCTGTCCCAACTGATGGCCCAATTGGAAGGTACAAAACGACATCATTTTTTTATTTTAAACATAAAGTCAGTTAGGCCCAACCCGTCCGTGACTTGTCGAGCGAGGGCATAACAACTACTTATTTGGCAAAATCATCAACAGAAACAACTTCTGAATAAGTGGAAGGCTCAACCACACTTTTTATTCTTATGCTATTGCAAATGCATATGCCACCAAATTTGCATCATCATATCTCCTTGATGGTTTAATTTCTCTCCTGGGTCTATTTTTTGTAATGGAATACTCCTCCTCTTCTTCTGATGAAGTCTCTTCCTCTTCCTCCGTTGTGGCTTCCTTTTTTGTGATTGTGGGGTCATGGATATGCTCCGAAGAGATGTTTTGTAAAGAACAATTCTCCACCTCAAACTCCGCCTGCTTGAGCGTACTCTTCACACTTGTATTAGAAGAAATAGGAGTCTCATCCTTTCAGTGAAGCATAGTTGATTCATCAAAAATGACATCCCTACTAATTATTAGTTTGTGCATCTTAGGATCAAGACAACATTATTTATATCCTTTGACGCCATCAAGATATCCAATAAATATGCACTTTTTGGATTTGGGTTCCAATTTTCCATCATTAACATGTAGATATATTGGACATCCAAAAATTTTTAAATTTGAATAATCAGTAAGTTTGCCAGACCATATCTCTTCTAGAGTCTTACAGTCAATGGTTGTCGATAGAGAGCGATTTATCAAGTAACACGTTGTGATACTGCTTTAGCCCAAAAATCTTTTGATAGGCCAGAATTGGACAACATACAACGAACTTTCTCCAAATTGTTCTGTTCATTCTTTCTACCACATTGTTTTGTTGCGGTGTACCTTTGACTGTTAGATAGTGGACTATTCCTTCATTCTTGCAAAAATCATTAAATTCACCTTCACAAAACTATAAGCCATTATCTATCCTGAGATGCTTTATTTTCCTGCCAGTCTTTTTTTCAACCAACGCCTTCTATTGTTTGAAAATGCTAAACACATCATTCTTATGTTTCAGAAAATATGCCCATACCTTCCTAAAGTAATCATCAACGAAGGTCAGTATACACCGAGCACCACCTTTTGAAGAGACACGTGCAGGTCACCTAAGATCAGATTCAATAAAGTCTAGAGTGCCTTTTGTCTTGTGAATAGTAGTAGAAAAACAAACTCTTTCTACTTGTCAAATACACAATGTTCACAAAAATTTAATTTTGACACGTTTTGGTTACATAGAAGACCTCTTTTGCTTAGTAGTATCAGACCCCTTTCACTCATATGTCACAGTCTCATATGTCATAATTTGGTGACATCTGATTCTGACAGAACTGGCGTGATCACATCAGCTACTCTGATAACAGACATTCCTTGCAACACGTACATTTTACCGATTTGAAAAGCCTTCATCATGACCTGGGCACCTATAACTACTCTGAGAACTCCACCTCCACTAGTGTAATGGTAGCCTTTTGAATCCAACGTACTTAAAGAGATATGATTTCTCTTTAAGTATGGGATATGACAAACATCTGTCAACGTTCTTACTATACCATCAAATATTTTTAATTTGATAGTGCCTACACCAATCACTTTACAAGCTTGATTATTGCCCATTAACACAACTCTACCATCAATTAGATTATAGGTAGAGAACCAATCTTTGTTGGGACACATGTGAAATGAGCAGGCAGTGGATCCATTCATCTCGTGGTCGAGACCTTCTTCACTTACCAAAAGAACATCTGCTTGTTCCTCCTTTTGTACAACACTAGCTTCGACTTGCTTTTCTTTATTCTCACAATCTAGCTTGTTTTTGAGCTTGTAACAATCAGCTACAACATGCCCTTTCTTTTTGCAATATCTACAAAATCCATTTCTAACTTTGGACTTTGGACTTTGGACTTTGATCTTGACTTGTGCCTATTACTGCTACTAGAGCTTCTGTCTGTTGGTCTTCCTCTGACAATTAGTCCTTTTGTAGGATTACTCTGGTTTGAGACGAACTCCTTATCAATAATATCTTTTGAAAGTAAGGCAGATTTGACCTCTTCTAATATGAGAGAATCTCGACCATAAATAATAGTCTCTCGAAAATTCTTGTAAGATGGAGGTAAGGAGTAGACCAACATGAGAGTTTGGTCTTTTTGATCATACTTGATGTCCACATTCTCAAAATCCATGAGAACTGAACTTAAATGATCAGCATGTGATTTGAAAGAACCACCTTCTACCACATGGAGCATGTGCAAGTGGTGCTTTGCAACCAACTTGCTAATGAGACTCTTTGTCATATATAGAAATTCCAACTTGTGCCATAATAAAGCAACTGTATTCTCGTGAATAAATTCATGTAAGACATTTGAAAGGCTCAAGTGAATAGCAACTATGGCTTTTTCATCCATGTCTAAATTTTGGGCGTCAATTAATTCGCCTGGTATTCCATCCTTTCCCAACAAGGCCTTTTGCACACCATTTTGCATCAAGACTGCATGCATCTTGACTTTCCCTAAAGCAAAGCTGGTGTTGTAGTCGAATTTCTCAAAATCAAATATTTTGGTATTGAAAGACGTTAAACCTATAAGTAGTTCTCTTGCTGCTCATTTTAGGCTTTCAGCTGCTTTATCACCACAAACAAATGCAAAAATTAAGTCCATGGCACAAGTTCCTTACTCTAATGCAGTTGGTAGTATGATGTATACAATAGTTTATTTCACATGTTGTTAGTATAGTGAGTAGATATATGACTAATCCAGGGAAAGAACATTGACATGCAGTAAAATGGGTTTTGAGATATTTACATGACAGTACTAAATCTTATTTGGAATTTGACAGGAGTAAGAATGATGTAGTTAGTTTTGTGGACTCAGATTATGCAGGTGATTTGAATAAAAAGAGATCAATCACCAGTTATGTATTCACACTTGGAAGCAATGTAATCAGTTGGAAAGCTACCTTACAACCTACAGTTGCATAGTTGCATTGTCCACTATAGAAGCATAATACATGACTGCTACAGAGGCAATTAAGGAAGCTATTTGGATACGAAGCTTATTTGATGAATTGAATTTAGATCAACAGGTGACCATTGTTCATTGTGACAGTCATTATCCATCTAACCAAAGATTAAATGTTTCATGAAAAAACAAAGAACGTTGATTTCAAGTACCATTTTGTCCGAGATATAATTTCGCAAGAAAATATTATTGTGAAGAAGATTGGTATTGCTAATAATCCAACAAAGATATTAATAAAGCCTCCGTCTATGAGCAAATTCAAGCATTGCTTAGACGTGATCGAAATATGCAAATTATAATAAATTTCCTAAATGGGCGATAACAAAGATAATTGATGAAATTTTCACAGAGTCCCAAATTCAAAACAAGGTGGAGAATTGTTACGTGTTTCGAAATTGTCAAAGTTGACAACTTTTTTTTCAAAGATTGTTGGCACCGTCCTCCTTCTTTTGTCAATAGTTGGTAACCATGCCAATCTATGCATGCGTGCCAAAAATTTGTTTTGACTAATTTTACACTCTTTTTGCCTATAAAAAGAAAGCCACCGTATTCATGAAAAAGAGACAAAGAGAGTGAAAAACAAGAGGTCATTTTGTGAGGCATTTTGAGTGAAAATAAGAGTATTATATAAGAGTTTTGGGTATAACTGGGTTAAAAGTTTGAGAGAAAATATTAAGTGTTTTGTAATTTTCTATTTTTTCCCTCAGTGAAAATTTCTTTGAATGTTTTCGCTTGTGAACGTCTCCCATCTCAAAGAGTTAAATCACGTAAATTTCTTATGTCTTTTTTTTTTCACATATTTCTCTAGATCTTGTTCCATTACTCCATTCAAATTTTTCAAACAAAATTCCACGATCATACGCTCGTCGCAACAAATTAGTATCAGAGCTGTGATTAGAAGTTTTGTTTGAAGATGGCAACACTAGAAAACCCTTGCATTATAACTACCTTCAACAACAACCTTTGAGACTTATTAGGAATTCTTCCTTTACCTAATTCATTAGAAATAAGTTCATCTAGTAACCCTTTCAAAAAATTTTGCCTATCTAAACAGGGATTATTGAAGAAAAAAGAACTACCTTCAAAAGCATCCTTTGAGGCTCAATAGGAATTCTTCCTTTCTAAATACCTAATGGACTAGAAATAGGTTCACCTAGTGACCCTGTCAAAAGATTTTCAAAGATAAGAGAAATGGCGTCAACATTGCTTTACTATATTCGAATAAAGCCACTATGGTCCAGGTCAGAAATGAACATCCGTCACTGTTCATTCTCTTGCAATCATTCTCAAGGCAAGTTGCTTATTGGAAATTTGCAGCAAGGGACTTTTGGCATGAATTTCTTGAAAATCTGTTAATATGCCTCTGAAATCCATTTGCCTAACTATATGCCCCAACGTTTGTAGAAAGAAATTAAAACACAAATCTTGGGAAGAGGAAAGGAAGTTTTCATACAAATATATCTATAAGTAAACCAAAATAGTAATCAGAAAAATAAATCAATGGAAAAATCCGTCAGTGGATCCCTTCTCCTCCCCTGAAAATCATTGACAGACAAAAAATCATTGATAGACGTTTCTCCACTACAATCTCAAGTTTTTTTAGAAAAAAACATCTTAGGTTTTGAAGCTGATTACCAACTCCTGAGACAAAGAAATATCCTTGGATTTAAAATTGTGCAGATCTCATCTCAATTGAAAGCTCCCCCATGCACTAACAATTCATATGTTAGCGAACGTCTATCATCAAAGACAGCCTATTTGTTTCTAGAAAATTAAAGACTTGAAATTATAGCTCAAAATTATGTATTAACATCAACACGAGTTAAGAACTATCAGAGCATCCTCCACTTTCAGTTCATAAATAAGGTCAGTTAGTATGAGAATCCCATTTACTTACTGTATTATCAGCTTTAGGTTATGTTTAGTTAAGTGTTTATTAATATAATGGAATAGAATGTAATATTATTACATCATTTGACAGAAGGGTTTATAATGAAATAGAATGAAATAAGATGAAAGAGGACAGTTTCAAATTACATCTCATTTCATCCTAAATAGTAAAAATAAGTTACCTCCGATTTGGAAAGTTTACGATGAAATATAAAATTATAAACAAAATTTTACTATATTACATTATAAATCCTTCTTTATATTTCACTATATTACATTATAGACCCTTTCATCCCTTTGACAAAACAATTTTCTAATATTACATCCATTTAAATTACATTCTATTATAAACTATTCCATTCTATTATAAACAATTTCGTTCTATTAAAAACTTTACGTTCAACCGAATATACCCTAAGTTAAAATTCGAGTACTCTGAAACCAAAATGATCACTCATCCTTCACTCTCAAGTCACAGCCAGCCAACCGTGTATAAATATCCCACACTCAACGTATCCAACTCCCAGAACCACAATACAATTACAACATGAACACCTCAAGAACTAGCAACAAAATCTTAAGTTTTCAACTCAAAAGTAATAAAGAAGAAGAAGAAGAACTTACACTAAAACCCAGTTGCCATCAAGCAGCTCTTTTGATTCCACAGGATCTGGCGTCGGATTCAAAGCCTCCAACTGATTAACAAGCTCCAAAACCTCGGCCCGAACTTCAGTGCCTGTCCGAAACCCAAAATTGGTTCCATAAACTGTATCCACCAAACGCCGCTTCAAGTCTTCAGCTTTACCGTCCTTTTCCACAGTCAGGCCAGATGTCTGCGTGCTGGCACTGCCTTTTGTG
Source organism: Erythroxylum flavicans (assembly GCA_027576715.1). Lineage (NCBI taxonomy): Eukaryota > Viridiplantae > Streptophyta > Magnoliopsida > Malpighiales > Erythroxylaceae > Erythroxylum > Erythroxylum flavicans. The sequence continues at coordinate 16,208,142 of JANZXP010000001.1, forward strand.
TAACCCTCCTCCCACTCGTCCTCGTTCTCCGGAGGATCCGCATCAGGAGCACTCGGGTTCTCGGGTTCGTGTTCGGACTTCTCGCCCCATTCGTCGGTTATGCTGAGAGGTCTTGGAGAGTCCTGATTGGAGGAGTCATCGGAGATGGCGAACAAAGGGGAGATAGAGGGAAATATGGGTTTGGCATTTGAAATGGTGTGGTCGGACGAAAGGAGGCGAGGATTGAGGGTGTTGCAGCAGAAGGGAACGGAAGGCGGCGACGGTTTGGTAGTGGAGGTGAACGAAAGTTGCGAAGATGGGGACTTGGACAAGAAGAGAGAAATGCAGTGTGAGGTGGTGAGAAGTGCCATTGACAAGGGATGCCGTATGTGTTGAATCAAGAGACCTTCGGTCGGGCAAAGTTTGATTTGTTCTTTGAAGCTTACAAGGCCTGTATTGTCTTTACCCTCAACCACCCGTCTTTTTTTCATTTTAATTAATTTTGTTTTAAGAAAAATAATTTTACAAATTACGGGGCATCGAAGATTTTAATTAAATTATTTAATAAATTAATCAATCACTTAAATAATATATTTAAGTTAACTAATTTTTATAAAACTCACTATTTTTGTCTAATTTAAAAATTAAATTATTTAAATTATATATAATACCTAACTTTAAAAGTAAAAGACATCATAAAATTATATATAAAAATTGATTATTACTTCTTTTATTATAATTTTAACTATATTATAAAATAACAAATTATTATATTATTATATCAGCTCCAGCTCAGTTAATTTAAATACCTTCTTTGTATCGAAAACCTTGTTCAGGGTATCAAAAATAAGGTTAAAATAGGATAATTGAGAAAGAAGACCTAAACTTCTTGCTTAAAACTAGGCCCAACCAAATAGTTGCGTTCCAAAGGAAAACTCAATATGACCTTAGCAAAATCGTATGATTCAAATCCAATAATGCGTCTGAGAAGACAAAGAAAGTATAAAGAAATGGAATGGATGTATCACATCTTATGATGCTAGTGGACCTACGCAACACCAGCTATATGTGGCAGTGTAGTCTCGTAGTATGATGGTCCTTTCATACCAAAACATTTTATCAAGATTATGCCCAATAGTAGATTTGACATTTTGGTGGGTCTAATTTGGAACCAAGTCAATCAAGAATATTTTAGTTTAAATTTTGTATTTTAAAAAAAATTCAAAAAATAGATTTTAATCTTTTAAATTTAATCTAAAAATTAATTAAATTTTAATTCGAATTATTTGATAAAAGTTTGATTTAGAGTTATAAAACTCAAATTTAACATAACTTAATTCGAATGATGCACTTTTTATTTGGATTAAGATCTTTTGTATTTATCAGGGGACGGTTGGTTTGTATAGAAGAATGATAATAAGAATGAGAATGAATAAAGTGAGGAATGAGAATAGATATTATCATTATAATTATGATGATTGGTTAAGAGGAAGGAATGATTTCCATTACCATTGACAGTGATTAGTTTGTAAAAAATATTGAGAAATAAAAATTTATTATATTTTAATTTATAATTTAATTAATTATATTGTAATTAATTATTTACAATATGTTGATTAATTAAAATATTACAATTAATTTTAATTAATTATATTGTAGTTAATTAATTAATTATATTTTAATTAATATTATAATTAATTAATTACAATATTTTAATTAATGAATATTTATATTTTAATTACTTATATTTTAAGTAATTAATTACAATATTTTAAGTAATTAACTAACTAACTAATTGTATTTTAATTAATTTTAATTAATTGTAACAAGAACTTCCTTACATAACAATGATACCTATTTCTGTATATTAAGAGAGGGATTGGATATTATCCAAAAATGGGTAATTAAAATAATGACTCTATAATTATAATTCCTTACTAAATTTAATCTTTTATTCCATACTTTTTTTTTTATATCCACTAAATAAGCACAACTTTAATCTATTTCAAACTTATTTTTATCTTAATATGACGTCGTTATATGTACGTTATATTATATTAAGATAAAAATAAGATTGAAAATGGTACAGTCGTTTTCCGGTGTCATACATAGTTGACATGTTCTATTCTACTCGAGAAATCTGCCCTTGTTTCTTATTCGCACACAAGCCATGAGCAGTTAGTGCCGATAGCATAAAGATTACTGTTCTCGTGTTCTTTTAATGCATGAAACATATGCCAAGCCCTTTAACGGCGTAGCATTCTCATATTATAAATAATAAAGTTGTAATGTGCATGTTGATATGGTGCGCCATTAGTAACCTTTTTGTAGTTTAATGCGCCAACAATACTTTAATGAGAATAGTGTTGTTATGCCCGAATGTTTCGGAACTCATGCGTTAGATATTAAAATAAATTGTAATCACACTACCATTAAACATCAATATCCTTGAACAGGAAAGATCTACATATGAGAAATAAAGAACGTCATAACACTGAAGTATTAAGACTATTATTGTCACAGAAAGCGTACCAAAGCTTGTTGGTCTCGTTTTGGCAAGGGGAAGTGCAAGCAAAGTTGGCGATGTCGGATGGGCTGAGGAAGGAGAGGACGAGGAGATTCTCAATAGGATGCGAGGGACTGAGAGTACTGGAAGTAAATTTTTGTTAGCAAAGAGTGCAGTGGGGAAACTTCGAAGCTTATTCGATCGTTTTTCTTCGGGTCTTGAGGTTAATTAGCTCGCATTTGGATTGGATCAAATCTTGAAATGTTGCATTTGACATTATAAGACCACTAAGATCAAGTACAACTCACTTTCCAAACGGCTCGGCCAAATTCTCCCGCTCTTACCACCTACGGTAATCAATATCCATGCCAGAATCAGAATGTTCCACGGCAGAGTGATCAAAGACTGGTGAGGTTTGGTCTGTCAGCGACAAAGGAAGAAGAACCAGACATGTATTTTCGATTTGAATATTTATAAAGTCAAATTTACAACTTTTCTTATTTTAATATCACACTTACTACACTAACTCAAATATTCTTTAAAATATTTTAAATTCTCAACTCATTAATAAGAAAACAACAAGAATACCTCACCCTCCTACCCTATACATAAAATGTATTTTTAATAATATAAATATTTTAATCAAAATTAGGAAATTACTATAGAAGTATGTAAATCATCCTGAGATTATTTAATAATGAAAAACTCACTCGAACTTAGTGCTTGTTCAGATAAGCTTATACCAATAGAGCTTTTGTTAGTAGAGATTTTTTAAAAAGCTAATAATTTGTGCTTTTTAAAAAGTAATATTTTAGCTTCTAAAAAAGTCATTTATATTTAAAAAGTACTTTAATATTTTACGACTAAATATTTATTTTTCTTTAAAATAACTTTTAGGATGAAAAAAGTATTTTTTCATCTTCTAAAAGCTGAACCAAATAGGCACTTAAAAGGGTGATTTTGCTAACACATTTATAAGAAATTTTACAAACCTTGAAATAACTAATACGGTTACTTTTTTTATGACTGAAAAATTACCAAATCATAAAAGTAACTTTTTATAAAATAAAAAGAAAAAATTGCGTATAATTAATTACCCTCTTTACTCTTTACTCTTGCAAAATGAGGAACTTGTGTAATAAATGTTACCCTTTCTTATGTACAAGGGATTTAGAGGCACCACAAAATTTGAACATTCGCCTGTCCATATTTATTATCACTTATCGAATTTTATTAAAATATTGGATAATCATATGAAAAGAAAGGGACAAAATTGTAAAATCACTTGTGGGACCACGGAATAAACAAATGAACGGCTCTGATCCATAGGACTGACTTTGACTTTTCTTCTCGTTCTAGTTTTCAGCCCTTATGGCCCAACCCTACCCCATCCTATTTGACTCACAATAGCCCACGAGCAATACCACCGTGCAGAGACATCAAAACGTGTTCAACACTAATTAATGGGCACGTTTAGAAGTTAGAATTGCATCGGCGCGTGACTGTATTAAAGAAAAGAAAGGGGTTTGACTTGGGGCTTTCTCTGATAGCTTTGGGAAACGCATGAAGAGCCATTAACAAAATACCACGTGTATAAGAAAAACAGTAAATGCAGTAATTGGTATCTCATCCGTTTCCGTCGAAAACCCTAAAACTTATCTGGAAATGCCCATATTATCCCTATCCGGTGAAACCACATTAAATTTACCTATTTATGACAAAGAGAGATAGGGGATAGAGATTATAGAGAGAGAAAAGGAGAGTGAGTAGAAGAGAGCAGCACAGGAGAGAGAGGAGAGACATTGTTTCTCTTTCAACTCTTAGAATTCTCAACCCTCCAAACGAATCAGCTGAAGTGCTTCATGTGTTGCTGCTTCTGGTATAGTATTCACCATCTCAACTTGCAACCACTTATTAAATTTCACTGTAGGTCACCATCTTCTTCTTTTTAACTCTAAAAGATGGTCATGGATTTTCAGTTGATTTTATTACCTGTTTCTTTCCCTTAATTGAAGGCCATTTGCTTGTTTAGTGTTCAGAAAATCTTGCAATCTTTAGCAAGATTTTGTCCTTAGCTAACAAGGACTTTTCTTTCTTAAGTTAAAAGGAAAATATCTCCGATGATTGCATTGTGTTTCCACTTTAAGAGAACGTCTCACAGCTTTCTTCTCCTTCGTAGTCGTTCCTTGTTTTGCGGTTTTCCTCCTTGTCTCTGTGCTATTATTGAACTGCATGCGTTATTTGATAGTTTTTTGTGCTTTGTGAGTATCTGTTGAGTCCTGTCATAGTTTCAGTTCTCTTTGTCTCTTGGTACTACATATACTTTCTTTTGTTTTTTCTCGTTGAGATTATGTTCTGTTGATTGCAGAAACAAAGTGAACTTCGACGTGAAGGATAATCAACCGTAGAGATAAATTAAGCTCGGAACTCGAAACCGATCTAGGTCTTTGCCTTTCAAGAAATTATGTATGGAGATTGCCAAGTTATGTCAAATATGGGTGGCAACGTTGTTTCTTCAGAATCCATCTTTTCGTCGCAGATCGGGAACCCTAATTTCAACTTCATGTCAAACCTACCCTTCCATCCTTTTTCTCCTATGATTCCAGTAAGATCAAGTTCTCTGTGACTTGTTTTGTTTTCCATCAAGAAGTTTTTTCTTAACTTTCTCGAGAGATTAATAGAGAATTTCGTGGGAATGTTGGTGGTTGTGGTGTAGAAAGAAGAAAGTGGGCTAATGATGCGAGGTAAGGAGGAGATTGAGAGTGGGTCCGGTAGCGAGCAAGTTGAAGACAAGTCTGGCAACGAGCAAGAGAGCGGGGAGCAACCTCCAAAGAAGAAACGTTATCACAGACACACTCAACATCAGATCCAAGAAATGGAAGTGTACTTCTCTTTCTCCCTTTTTCTCTCTCGCTGCACATCTAGAAAATATTTTATTTGTACTTGGATTTTCTGTTTTAGTTGAATGTAAACAATTTGAGTAAGCATACTGAACATTCTACAAGCCCTCCCCCCGAAAATTTCAAGTAGATAATGCAATTTACAGAACCCAAAATTCTTAGAGGCACTACATAAACTCTATGTGTGTTTATGGTAATTCTTTCTCCTTCTCAGTCGATCTTCTTTGGATGATCGTGCTAAGTTTTTCTTGCAATGTCTGAAATCATAAAGCTTGTTTTGCAGCTTGTTTAAGGAATGCCCACACCCAGATGATAAGCAAAGGATGAGACTTAGCCAAGAACTGGGTCTTAAACCACGCCAAGTCAAGTTTTGGTTCCAAAACCGTCGTACCCAAATGAAGGTAACTACATTATAGCCTTTCATTTTCATGGCAACCCTAGAATGTCCCAACTATTAATGAAGTCGTTGAACTTACTTATGGTGAACACTGTTCCCGAGATAGCGCGTCCATTTCATGCTGAAACAGCGTTTTTACTAAGCCATCATCACTTCTTTGTAACAAAAGAATCGCATTTATACCTTTCGGTCGCTGGCTCATTTACCCTACAGTAGGTATCTTTAATGGCCTGCTTGGTAGAAATTATTAAGCCCTCACCTGCTTCCCGAATAGTGAAGGTTTAATGTCATGTCAAATGTACAAATTAGGGTTAGGGTGAAAAAATGGTGAATATTCTTTTTTGTTATTTTCTTGAGGCCAGTAATAAGCTATAGGTACTAGGATGACAATGCCCAGTCTGCAACATTAATTCATCTTCGCTCTCCTTTGAAAACAATAGGCGCAACAAGACCGATCAGATAATGTCATACTTAGAGCAGAGAATGAGTCTCTGAAGAATGACAATTATAGGTTACAAGCAGAGTTACGGAATCTTGTTTGCCCTAGTTGCGGAGGACCAGCAATACTAGGTGGAATTTCCTTTGAGGAGCTTCGAATCGAAAATGCACGTCTGAGAGAGGAGGTACATTATATCAACGTTGAAATACTGTTTTGATTGAAAAACTGTTATAGATTATGGAGCAAAAAGTGTTTGAATGGATAATTAATAAATGTTTTCCTCTATTTGCAATCTTAAACAGTTAGAGCGTGTCTGTTGTATGGCTTCACGATATAGTGGGCGGCCAATCCAAGCAATGACTATGGCTCCCGCTATTGTCTCCACTTCCTTGGACTTGGATATGAATATATACTCAAGGCAATTCCCAGAGCCAATGGGTTCTTGCACAGATATGATGCCCTTGCCAATGCTGGCGGAACCTTCTTCCTTTCCAGAGGTCGGACTCATGTTAATGGAAGAAGAAAAAAGCATCGCAATGGAGCTAGCAATTCCTTCCATAGACGAACTTATGAAGATGAGCCGAGCAACACAGCCGCTTTGGATCAAAAACAGTGGAACGTCCAAGGAAGTGCTTAATCATCAAGAATATGCAAGGATGTTTCCCTGGCCTTTGAATCACAAGCCGCATTCAAGTGAGTTGAGGACCGAAGCCTCTCGTGACAGTGCCGTGGTTATAATGAATAGCATCACCTTAGTTGACGCGTTCCTTGATGCAGTGAGTCAAAATTATTTCATTTTATTACTTCCATATGAGTTGAAGCTAGGTTTTTCGGCTAATGTCCTTTGACCGTTTACCTACTCAGAACAAATGGGCGGAACTGTTTCCTTCCATCGTCGCGAGGGCAAAAACTGTTCAAACTATATCACCTGGTGTCTCGGGTGCAACTGGCTCTCTTCACTTGGTAAATATGCATTTGATGATCCAACTTTTTGATTTGTAGTTGGACAAATTAGATATTTATTTGCTATTTTTAACAGATGTATGCAGAACTACAAGTTCTTTCTCCACTGGTGCCCACTAGAGAGGCTTATTTCCTACGTTTTTGCCAACAAAATGCAGAGGAGGGAACTTGGGCCGTTGTTGATTTTCCCATTGATAGCTTCCATGACACCGATATTCAACATTCTTTTCCTCTATACAGGAGGCGACCTTCTGGTTGTGTCATACAAGATATGCCCAATGGGTACTCGAGGGTCTGTGCTGTTTGACTAATTCTACATACTTGCAGCTTCATAGATGAAACGCATATGCATTTGGTTCTCTGACATTGATGAACTTATCCATATAGGTAACATGGTTAGAACATGCGGAGGTTGAGGAGAAGCCAGTCCACGACATATTTAGTGACTTGGTGTATAGTGGGATGGCGTTTGGAGCACACCGGTGGTTAGCTGTGTTGCAGCGACAATGTGAGAGGGTTGCTAGTCTCATGGCCAGAAATATTGCTGATTTAGGAGGTTCTCATTTAATTCCATCTTTCTTATAAATTTCTCTTTGTATGATTGAAGATCATTGCATTTCAATTAATAGTGTTTGCTTAAATTATCGTGGCTTTTGCAGTTATACCCTCTCCGGAAGCACGTAAGAACGTGATGAGACTGGCGCAGAGAATGATCAGAATATTTTGCTCCAATATAAGTGCTTCCAATGGCCAGTCATGGACTGCTTTGTCAGATTCATCCCATGACACTGTTAGAATTACAACAAGAAAAATCACAGAGCCCGGGCAGCCAAATGGGGTCATTCTTTGTGCTGTATCCACCACTTGGCTCCCCTATCCTCACTACCAAGTCTTCGATCTGTTAAGGGATGAACACCGCAGATCTCAGGTTTTGTTTTCATTCCAGGAATTTCGATAGCAATGGCTTTTAACATCTTAGTCTCTACTAACTTGTTATATTTTTGGCAGTTGGATGTTATTTCGAATGGGAATGCATTGCATGAAGTCGCCCACATTGCCAATGGCTCTCATCCAGGGAACTGCATTTCTCTTCTTCGCATCAATGTAAACCACTCCTAACATTATTTAACGTTCAAATTCAATACATTTCAATAATCATATAGAGCTAACGTCACAAGAACGATTTACTTTCTTTAATGTAGGTTGCCAGCAACTCATCCCAGCACATAGAGTTAATGCTACAAGAGAGTTGCACTGACCAGTCTGGTAGCTTAGTAGTGTATACAACCATTGACGTGAACTCAATCCAGCTAGCCATGAGCGGTGAGGATCCATCATGCATTCCGTTGCTTCCGCTAGGGTTTGTCATAGTCCCAGTTGAAACGGGCACAAGTAGCGGTACTACTACTGCCACGCTAAATGAAGGGAACTCGGTGCCAGCTTCAGCTTCTCAAGATGGAAATGGACATCACAGCTCAGGCTGTCTGCTCACTGTGGGGCTCCAAGTCCTTGCCAGCACAATCCCATCTGCAAAACTCAATCTTTCTACTGTCACTGCAATAAATAACCACCTATGCAGCACAGTACATCAAATTAATGCTGCTCTTAGCACTGCCACAGCGGCAACTACCACCACCACCACCACCACCCCTAACACAGCCAGCAGCTGCCCGGATAACGGTTCCGCACTCGTAGTAGGCTCCTCCGGTGAGCCTAGTACTGCTCACAAACATTAGTTAAGAGTTCAACATATTCCGTTGTTAATTACCCAAAGTCTCCCCATCTCAAGGAGGTTAACAAATTTGGACTGCAGGGTTTCAAGCTAGGGTAAAGGCATGGTATGTTATGAAGATTGAAGAGTAGGGAGATTTTAGGTAATTACAGTAGGAAAGCGTGAAAATAGTAGTATGGGTTGTGTACTAAAATAAAGGACTATACATACTAATGTAGCGGTCTGTTGGGTAAGTTAGTAGGTTGGGGAAAACTGAGAAGGATATGTGTGTAGCATTAATGGTGGCATGCATGCATGGAGTAGTTAAGTGAATGTTAGAGTCAGAAACCAAACTCCTAACAAAAAGTAAGTATTTGGGAGGCTGTGAAGATAAATAGGGGAAGTCAAGAGCGCACCAACCTATGAACCTTGCTTTGTGGTAAGGCCCTTCTTAGATAGATGATGAGAAATGGGGACTCACCAGTCAGCAAGGGTGGTGGTTCGGGTATTGACTTCTGCTTGTCTACCTTTTCTTTTGTTTTTTTCTCCTTTGAATTTAATGCTACTCGTGAATCGTGTGCTTACTTTTTCTTCTTTATTTATGTCATCTTTTAAATTCAACTTCTCCTACTCTTCTTTCATTTTTTCTATACATGTTGAAAGTCTAGGGCACTCCTAAGAATCTCAAGGTAATTGATAGAAACCAATTTTCAGCTAGCATAATTTCCCATATAACAAAAATAGAAGAGTTACGGTACCAAATGTAATTATAATTAGTTGCAAACTTGTCAACAAATTAATCGATTGCTTTAATATTTATCAAACTTTGAGAAACATACCTTAAAAATATACAACAAACATCTTAATGTTTAGGAAAAATATGTTAAGCGTGGAAATGCTTGAGACTATACCATTCGCATTCTAACTTCGTCCACTCCTTAGCATTTGATAAAAGCAAATCAACTACAACGATGTCAAATAAATCTTTTAAATAAAACAAGATCTTTCCAAAAGTATGATTATATAATTGTATAATTACTGCTGGTGTGCTAGAAAAATCCGAACCGAATTTGAACAATAATGTCCTTAAATAAAAATATGCTAATATGCTAAATATTAAATAAAATTAAAGAATTTAATAGATGATTGAATAATAATGTCTTATCTTTCGAAGAACTTGAAATTTAATTGAAAAAAGATATTATTAAAAGAAAAATAATTGATTTATTTTAGTTTATAAGAATTTATTAATTTATAAAAATTGATTGATTAATTAATAAATTAATCGATTTTTAACAATAATAGTTATTAAAATAAAACGAAATGAAAAGTAAAAAATTGAATTAAAAAGTTGAATAATTCAAAATTTTATAATTAAACTTGTCAAACCAGTTAAAATTTTTAATCAAAAGTAAACGTTAAGTACAAGTCCCAAACTCAATGAAAAAGGTATTATAAAAACCAAATTAAAAGTAGCCTTTGAATTTAGAGATGCAATGTATTGTCTTGCCACTAGTCGATGGCAAAAATAACCAAATCTTTCTTTCAATTGCCTTGTTGGTACATTTTTCAACCAAAATTGAAGATGTTCGAAAATTAAAGATTGACTAGTCTAGAGTTCAAATAAAGAACTGATTATTAAATTGATTTATTGATGCTTAGAAATAATTTTCTTCACTAGGAATGGCAATAGGCCGGCCCATGGGCCAGGCTCAAGCTCAAACTGACTCGAGCTCCAATTCTTCATTTTGCTTAGAAGTTTTAGGCCTCGGGCAGGTTTGGTCGGACTCAATTAAAAAAAAGATGTTATTTTACACTTTTAATTTTAAGAAAATTATTTTAAAAAATTTGACGGGGGCTAGGCCATTGCCATCTCTATAATCTTCACGATGACTTGGAGGAACATATTTACAAGGAGTAGATAGAAAAGTTTGGTCAACTCGAACAAGAGCTTGGTTTATTGTAACACCCCACTCCCGTTGGACCCGAACTCGATATCGATAGTGATATCCGAATCCGTGCCCATCGAGGGTGGCGTGCCACATCACTTAACAATTAAAAGTCAGTATAAATTTTTTTTAAAAAACCATAACATAAAGGACAGAAAATCAGTGACCATAACGTTCCACTTTGTTTTATAATTATTTGCTACAACACAATGAAATCAACAGAACTTTTATTAGCCACTTGGGCCCATTTCAAATTACACAATACAAACATTTCCAATTTCTCAAAATTAATACAAACTGTAATACTCGATTTCAAATAATACAACATTTTTGCGGAAATACATTCAGTGACAAATAAAGAAAACCAATGCAGACGCGAACTGATCCCGACCTCTATCCTTGACTTGCATGCAGTAAGTCTACTCCCGTTGCCTAACGGGGTATTCTTCTGAATCCTGAAAAATAATTGCAAATTTTGGGTGA
>JANZXP010000001.1:16226052-16244783 GCA_027576715.1 Erythroxylum flavicans
TATTTTGGTTTTATCTCTGTATACCTACTGTTTGTAATAGTGGAAGAAATATTCTGAGTTTTTGTCCGTGGACGTAGCCCAAAGTTAAGGGTGAATCACGTTAAATATTCTGTGTCCATTTTGCTCATTTTATTTTCCTTTTGTCGTAGATTAAGCCATTAAATTTTGTTTATTACTAAACCAAGAAACTAATGCATTTCTAAGAATTGATAGGTTTAAGATAATTTTTAAATTTTAATTTATTAAAATTTTATAATATCATTGTGCGATTTTATGTTACAGTATAATTTGATAATTATCGGAAAACGATAATGATAGAATAAAGTTATAAAAGATTCCTTCCCCTACGTTTTATTGAATAAAACAACTTTGAAATCAGAACACTACCGTTTTATCATTTTATATAAAAACAGGTCTATTAAATTGGTTCAATACTGAATAAGCTAAAAAAGAAAAAAATCTAAAGTGACTTGACTTTAAATTTCTGAAAAAGAAAATAAAACTAAAAAGATTAGATATTTGTTGATGTACCAAAATTAATAACTATATGGTTGAAAGACAATTAAATTGGCATAACAAATTCTTCAGCTTCTAACCAATAACGAAGAATAACCAAAAATCAGCTTTAGCTTACCCAAAATTTCTTCTCCGTCTTTACCATTCCCATTATATAAAGAAATCAATTTACAAGGCCGTATCATTGCCTCTGAACATCAGCGAGTTGAACAACTCAAGCATCTCTGCAGACTATTAATCAATTACATATCTACTATCATTTCTTTTCTTTTACATTATAGAACAATCATCAACTTTTTCGTTGAAAGATCTGAAAAAGTCAGAAACATTACTCCATCATGACTAATACCAATAGCTGGGCAGTCATCCATTTCGCAACATTGCTTGTTCTTCTTCTATCGAGTTTGGACACTGCCTCAGCGCGAGCATCTTTGTGGGATAAGTTCTTTGAGAATGTGCAGGTGAACATCAGAAACAATGCAACTCATGACGTGTATATAATGTGCGACGCCAAGAATTATGACAAGACGTTGCATGTTATGAAACCAGGGAATTCAATATCATGGAATTTTCAGAGTATAGTGTTTCCTCTAAAATGGTGCTACCTGCATATTAATGACAGGAATCATGGAGTTTTCTGGGCATTCACTGAAAGATTAAGATGCACGAACTGCAACTGGAGCGTAACAAATAATGGTTTGCTTTTTACGCCGGAGATAGGTGACGAAAAACCTGTAAAACAAACTTTATATCTTGAAGGAGGAGAATACTTCTGATTTGTTTATGTGCTCTTGTTAATCAAAGTTTCTATTCACTGAGATTTTCCATTTTCTACAGAACGGCAATGTTTGGGTGCAAAGAGGCAATTTCCAACACCAAAAACAAAAAAGAAAAAAAGAATGTGGTAACATGAAAACACAAAAAGAAGTTCAATCCAAACCTGTAAAATTGGAAATTGAAAAAGCTAGCGAGGTTTTGAAGTATGGGTGTGGATTTTCTGTAATTTTTTGATTTGAAGTTTCACAAAAAAGTTTTGGAAAACCATTAATTGATCAAAACGAAAAATATACAAAGTGTTGTAAGAAATAAAGATGATTAAGATAAAATAATGTTTATAATTTTGTGTATAAGCTCTTACAGAGATGGGGTATTTATACGTATTTTAACTATACAATTAAAGAAGATATTCCTTAATTTATATTAATTGTATACCTGAATTTATGCTAATAATATCTCTGAATATATGCTAATGAGCATATAATGATAACTAATGGTTGTCTTACATGTACGTTAACATCCTTCTCAAATTCAAGGTGATAAAGAACTACACATACTGAATTCGGAAATATATTCCTCAAATCGCCAAGGTGAGAGCAATTTAGTAAAAATGTCTTTAATCAAAGACTAGGATGAAGTAAGGACAAATTGGTTATTGCTTTGAAGAATATGATACTACACAAGGTGACAATTAGGGATGACATTTAGGCTTGGGTCCCGGCCCACCCCAAACCAGTTTGAGGTCAAAAAGTCAGACCTAGATTAATCGGAGCGCTATTGGGTAGGATGATCAAGGTAGGGTTCAGACTTGGACTACCCAAGCTCAACTTGGTATGAGGCCCAACAATTATGGAAAAAACGACATTACAACAGAGCAGACTATTAGCTACATTTTTTTAGCGACAAATTATAAATTATCGCCAATTGTAAAGTTTTGGCAATGTTAAAGTGAATCGTCAGTAAAGCAGATTATTTGGCAACGCTTTCTAGGAGTTGTTGCTAAAAGTGGGCAATTTTATGACGGTTTATTCATTTTGTTGCCAACGACTAAGTTTTTGGCAATGATTTCCTGGTGTTGTCGCTAAAAGTTGTTAATTTTGTGACAATTTACTCATGTCGTCACCAAAGATCAGGCTTTTAGTGACGATAACATAAAACGTTGGTAATTATTCCAACTTTTCAATGTATGCTTTTGGCGATTAAACTTTGAAACCGTGACGAAAAGTTTAGATTAAAGAATTATGTATTAATAATGTTAATTTGTTATTTTTTTAATGATAAGGGTGCTTAATAATCCTAAGGTTAATTATAATTGACATTTATATATGATTTTTCATATTTTTGACATATATTTTCTTTTTAAATTTGTTTAAAATATATAGTTAATGCATAAAAACTTCATAAAATCTCTTTTTGGATATAAAAAGATAACAAACCTAAAATTTTACATATTAATAACATTAAATTTTAATAAATTTAAGTTGACTACTATTCTTAATCATTAATATTTATTAACAATAAAATAATAATACATAAAATTGAAAATTGTAAGCAATATAATATAATGATGTATGCAGGTAGTAATACAAGATTGTAATTAGAAGTTTAACAATTGTTACAGACATAGAACAACAACAACATCAACACCCATTATGAATCTGACTAATATGCGGAGTCTGGGGAGGTTCAATAGTACGCAACCTTACCCCTAATTAGTAGAGAGGCTGCTTTAAAAATTCTTACAGATATAACAATAAATAAAGTTTTACTCTCATTCCATCGAAAACGAAATGAAACGATTATTTTTGTGGATTTCAAGTAACATGAGAGCCGATAAAGGTAAATAAGTTTGCTATGTCTGAATTTCCAAGAAGGATCCTTGCATGTTCAATGGCATCAATTGAAAATGTCAAAGATCTTCCCTCAGGTGTTAGGTTATTGACACCTTCTTCTAACAACTTCTTGGCTATAACTAAACTTGCAGAGGATACAATTAACGAATCCCTAGATGCAGTATGGATTACTGAATTAGATGAATTGCCAGTGCGATGCGTTTCACCTAAGCCAAATTCGAACACATTCATACTAATTGAACATACATAGTAATTGGAATTGAAGATTAATAAAAAAACAACCGATCTTCCTAATCTTATACTAGCTCTCGGGACATTGCCACCTTTTCTATTTTCATCTATGTTCTCTTGAAGATTAGAGTAAGCTTTACATAAGACAGAGTATATACAATCAAACATTCATCTAGTAGCCTACTATGATGCAAATAAGATACAAATAATTAAGGAAGAAAGGTAATTTAGGTGATACTAAAAATCATAAAGAAGAAGATCAGCCATGGAAGGCAAGCGGTGATTAGTGTATGATGACAAAATTTTTTCATCAATTAGTTCATCATCTTCACTACTAGCATATGTAACGATGCTTCAAGAGAAGAATCGGCTGCTTAAGGCTCAATTACAATGTAATGAAAAAAAGTTAGAACGTAATGAGCAAAAGTTAGACCTTACTAAACAAAAGTTGGCTAAGCTTGAAAAGATAGTCAAACAAATACTTGGCCCAAATTATGTAAGTAGTAGTGACGATGAGCATAATCTTATTTTGTACATAAGTTTTTTTGTTAACATTTGTAAATAACATTTAATAACATTTTAATTTTTACATAAAAATGCTTCTAATTTTTAATTATTTTTATTTTTATTTTAATTAATTAATTATAAATAAAAAATTCTAAATATTATGAACAATAAGATGGATTAAAAATCTTACCATTAATTATAATTATATGAAAAATTATTAATAGGATTGTTTAGTCAAAAATAAAAAATCGTCGTCAAAACTTTTTCGTTACGTTCCTAAAAATGTAGACAATAATTTTTAAAAATTAAATAAAAAACGTAGCTAAACAGATTTTGCCACGATTTTAAAATCGTCACTAAAACTTTTTAGCTACGTTTCATAAACCATCACGAATAAATTTTACCTATGTTTAGAAAATCGTTGCAAAATATTATTACCTATATATACGGTAACGCAGCTAATAACTTTTAGCCATGAAAAGCAGGCATCCCAAATTATCTTTGGTGAAGATTTTCCTTCTTTTCACCTATTGAGATATGATTTGTGACGATATTGTAAAAATGTTAATGATAATATTTTCTTATCACAATTTTGTGACAATTTGTGCGACGAATTTTTGTCATCGCTAAAAACTTTTAGAGGTGAATTTTTGGCTTTTAACGATGAAAGCATTCTTCACCAAAAGCCCCTTCTATTGTAGTGCGATGTCATTTTATTTTTAATTTCAAAAATAAAAATTAGGTTAGGCTGGGTCAAGTTAGGCTCGGGCTCGAGAAGTGCTTGGGCCCGGTCCATTACCATCCTTAGTGACAATAAATTTCGGTATGTTTGGTACACTCATAAAAGACATCACTATAAGCAATTTGCACAGAAATGTGATTATTTCAAAAGAGAGGAGTAACAAAGAGAAAATACGCATATCTTGAAATAACTAGTGTAGCGAAAGGAGTTCAGAGATAGTGTCAGCAAGAACTCAATTTTTGCTTATGTGCTAAAGTAAGATATAATTATTTGTTTATTATAACACCATGAAATGACAAATGCGCTAAGAAAGAAACACTAATTTATAATGGAGTGGCAATATGTTGAATCTTTAACCTAATTAGCATAAGTATGCCTATAACTCTGATGGAGAAGAATGGCCAAGCTGAAAACTATGAAATAGAGTACATCTAATATGCTAAAAGATATGAAAAATAACAAAGAAGTGAGGGTATAAGATATTGAAATTAATTGACTAATAATATGGATAATATATACAATATATGTACTAGAGAGAGTGAGATATAAATTAAAAAGTCTTATTAATAGCATAATGATAAATAGTGGTCAGAGTGAAGTGATATTAGTCTTAGTGCCAGTGATATTATCTTAAGAGATAAGATCAATAATATATTTTGCTTGTGACATATAATAGCAAGTTTAAATTTGAGTTTGAACCATGTTTGTAAAGCAATAATAAACATAAAATATTTCAAACATATGATGTAAAAGGTAAATCTATATGCATATAGAGAAATCATTAAACAAAGATCAAGTAATATCATAAACCTCCTATGGTGTAATGAGGAGTAGGTCCCTAAGTATCAGAATGAATCAAACTAAAAGGCGCCAAAGAAATAGAATCATTATTGGTAAAAGGTAAAGCATGATATTTAAAAAGTTGGCATAAAATATAATCAAAATTTTCATTTTTAACTTGACCTAAAGAACAAATATAAATTAAATATTCAAGTCTAAGGTTGGAAAGATGATCAAGACAAGAATGTCAATTATTTGAGGTAACAACACCGACAATAAGTTTGGATGGAAGGCAGAGGAAGGTAAGTTTAAACAATTGTATAATCTTACGCCTTGTCCTAAAGATCTCTCCCCATTTATGGATCCTACACAATATAACCATGACTTCAAATAGATAAGTCAATACCAAGTTCACATAATTGATCAATATAAATAAGATTTAATGAAAGTTTAGGAACAGTAAAAGTGTTAGGCAAAGTTAACTTGGATGTTTGATTAGAAAATTCATAGTACAGTTATCAGTTTTGTGGTCAATATATAGAGTTGGGGGAGCTTTTAAGGAGTCAAATATGGAAGATTTAGAGGTCATAGGGTTATAAAATGAGAATCAAAGTACCATAAAGAAGAAGTACTTGGTATGACAGACAAAGCAGAAGAGAAAACAATACTAAATTTTCTTTGAATTTGCTACAGAAGGGCTTGAAGATCAGACTACAGGAGATGTAAATGTATTTTTCATTATACCCTCTATGGCAAAAATAATGGCAGTAGGTTGAGAGGACTTAGAAGGGTTACTTTGTTTAGGTCATTTTATGCATTCAAAATGTGGTGACCAATCATTTTACAATAGTTGCAAAACACCTTCTTTTAAGTTATATTTTTAGAAGTCTAATAAAAGGAAGTCTAAGTGGCAAGAAGAACTTCTTTAGATGGAATATATTTCTCCATTTAAAGGGTATTTAACCAGACTTCTTCCATTATCAGTTATTTGATTATTGTATTAAGATTTAGCAGAGATCCTCATTAAAGAAGAGAGATACGAATGGTTTCAAACTCTCCTATAAAAAGTCATCAAGAGATGTCAAATATGCTTTTAATCATGAAGATTAATATATATTATGACAGCTTGGACATTAGACCAAGTAGGGTTTCTATGTGTCAGCTAATCTCAAAGCTCTTGTAATTCAGATATATAATTATAGATGGTTTAAACATTTTTTTTATATATGATAAAGTCCTTTATAAATTTGAAATTGATTGACATCATTAGATATAGAATAAAAGTTTAAAGTAAATTCCATACCTCTTTAGTAGTATCAAAACACCAAAAAATCCAGCTTGATTACTTTAGCACAAGTATTACAAAATCATGTTAGAATATGATGATTTATTCCATCCAAAGATACTAGACATTCTATGAATATATCCTTTACTTTATTTGACCTTTGAGTAGATCTCTAATTACCTCTTCAGTAACTATATGCCAAATAAGTCTTCCTTTAAGAAAGTTACTCACTTCCTTAACCTAAAAATCTTAGTTGGATTGATCCAAGATGACATTAATTGGTTAAGAAATGTACTAATGAAGCTTGGAAGTATCCATATTGCATGCAAGATAAAAAATCCTTAACAATAAGGTTTGAAAATACAAAAAAATGAATAAAAATGTATTTGGAGTTAGAATTTGATAAATTTGACTCAAAATATAAGTTCAAAACAGCAAAAAACCTTAAAAACTAGTTTACCTTCTGAAAAAATCACGAGTAAATAACTAAACCAATTAGTAAAAGTTTTGGCAACATATTTAAACCAAACTGGGTTAAATGAAATTGGCTGAACTAGTGATGACACGAGATGCTATCATAGGGATGACGTGGTAGTTATGTGGGATGACATGCTAATATGGCACTTATGATGTGGCAGTGATGTATGATCCACAGATGATGTGGTGCAATGACACAGCAATATATTAGGGCTGACGATGATGTGATACATGCATGGGTTTTCGAAATGAGGTATGTACCATTGAAAATTTTGTGAAGAGTGGAAGAGTGGAAGTTTGTTATCTCCAAAAGTTAAGAACTAAAAGACTACTATCTCTTTTACAAAAGAAGTTGTAATACTATGTAAAAAGGTGAAGAAAGTTTTTCATTTTTATGTGTATAACAATATTACGTAAGGCTGTATTGGCGGTATTCATACATGAATTTACATAATAATA
The DNA here is from genome assembly GCA_027576715.1 of Erythroxylum flavicans. Classification (NCBI taxonomy): domain Eukaryota; kingdom Viridiplantae; phylum Streptophyta; class Magnoliopsida; order Malpighiales; family Erythroxylaceae; genus Erythroxylum; species Erythroxylum flavicans. The sequence continues at coordinate 16,233,680 of JANZXP010000001.1, forward strand.
TACAAAAGAATATGTTTTATAATTATTACATTATACAATATACGCTAACACATATGAAGCACTTCAGTAATAACGGTACAACCTTAACCATCTTTGATGCTAGAAGTGAACTTCAACAAGAACTAAATGAACTTTATATTAATCCCAGTAGTAATCCCTTAAAGCTGAAAGAGAAAGCAATACTAAATAAAGACTTACAAGTGTTAAAAGCTCACAACTCACTTATAAAGCAAAAATTCAAACTCCAATGGTTCAAAGATGTGTACAGAAACTCAAATTATTTCCATAATGCAATATTCACTCTAAAAGAAACACTAACAAAATAGACACCTTAATAGACCCCAACATTGTAACCTATTGGAAATAAGAGGATTTAAAGACAATAGCTTACAAATATTTCAAGGAGACCATAAATAATAAAGCAAAAATAATTTCTTTTCTACAAGCTATGAAATCTGTCATCAATCCAAATCTCATATAAGAACAACTAGATTCTCTTAATATGACTACAAACATTTCTAAGATTGTAAAGGCTTTATTCAGTATGCACCCTAGTAAAGCACCAGACTTGATGGATTTAATGCTTTGCTTATTTTTATAAATCTTGGCACTTGGTATACAATCAAGTCATCAAGGGTATAAAAGAATTCTTTCCATAATGGAAGGTTTTAAACCATAAGAATTCTTACGTTCGACTAATCCGTTTTGTTGAGGAGTGTAAGAGCATGAGGTTTGATGCTTAATTCCATGGTCACGAGCAAATTCAACCATCACAGGGTTTACATATTTCGTTCCATTATTTGTTTGCAATATTCCAATATTTTATACTTCACTTGCACCATTTTATAAAATTCCTAAAAAGCTTAGAAAGCATCACTTTTTTTCTTAAGTAAAGAAATCCACACAATTCTGCTACATTCATCAATAAAAATGATAAAAAAACGGACATTCGAAAAAGAGGGTATGGTCACAGGGCCCCTAACATCAGAATGAATGACCATAAAAGGTTCATTGCTTTTATTCATGCTGGTTACATAATAAACACGATGACTCTTGTAGGTTCATAAGTTTCACAACAAAAATTGGAATTAATCACCTTAGAACACAGACTGGGCTTCAGTTTCTTGAGATACCCAAAGGAAAGATGACCCAAACGACGATGCCACAACTATATATTTGTTTCAGTTTTATCCTTGATCATAATATTTGCTCGTACTGATTCACTTGATTCCAGATCTAGATAATAAAGATTACCTCGTCTAACACCATATCCAATGATCCTCCAAGTTAGAATGTCCTAGAATACAGAGAATAAAGAACAAGATGTTACTATGCATGATAATGTAGTAGTGATTCGACTAATAGACATTAAATTATAATCTAGTGATGGAACATGAAGAACTGTATCCATTGTTATATTTTCAGAGATGCGACATGAGCCCTGTACTTCGATACTTGCTTCTTCTCTATTTGCTGTGGATACATGTGACTTTGAATGAGGTTGTAATCGTGCGAATAGTTTGACATCATTTGTCATGTGATCCGAGGCACCTGAGTCAATAATCCATTTGTTATATGAGATTGGAAATTTTTCCTTACCAGTCGCAGTCTGAAGAACTACATTGGCAGTTGGGTTTGTTGAGTCAGGCTCAGGTGTAGTAGAGTTGGGTCTGTCGTCATAGTGAGTATTCATGGCTTTTGGATTGATTTTTCTCCTAGGCTTCTTAAAGAAATCCCACCATTCAGGGTAGCCAATGAGTTTGTAGCATTTCTGCTTCGAGTGACTTGTCTCGTCACAGTAAGAACATATCAAGGATTCATTCTTTCAACCCTTCGGCTTCGAAGTTCCAAGGTTAAGCCCCTACTGTGTCTGTTTTGCAAGAAGAACAGTACTATTAACTAGTGCTCGATCACTATTCATTACTTGGCGTTGTTGAGATTCTCTCTGAACTTATGCATACGTGCTTTCCACATCAAGTCGAGCTTCCTTTCGAAGTATCTTGTTTCACACTTGATCAAATTTGGGGTCTAGTGCAGCAAGAAAGATATGAACCCGTACCTTGTCATTGTTGTATTACATCTGGGACTGACTCTACTTGTTCTCTGGTGCGGTGGTCGATCTCTTGGAAGATCGTAACCATCTCATTATAATACACAGATAGTGGTCTTCCATTCTGCTTCATTGTAAATGACCTCTTCCTGAGTTCGAAGATCACAGTTTCATCTCCAGGATCATAAAACGTACGAGCAAGAGCATCCCATATATCCTTTGCAGTAGGCAATCGGATAAACCGACGCATAAGGGTCAGACTCATGGCTTCAATAAGTCAACTACGTCCTTTTTGGTTGTCAGTGATCAAAATGGCCAATGCAGGTTCTCCTTCGTTCAATTTCTCTGCAGCTCCAGTCAAATATCCAATTTTGTTGCATGCGGTGATTCGCATTTCCATGAGTTGGGACCATAGGAGGTAGTTGGTTTTGTCAAGGATGATGGTGATGGGAAAAGGAGCACCATCGTGGTTCTTGATGATGGGTTGAGGGTTACTGTTGACTGTTTCGTTTGACATAGTGTGAGGTTTACAAAGTTCTGATGTAAGGTATCTCAGTACAAGATGAGTTTGGGGTATGCTCTGATACCATGTAGGCTTTTAAGAAAGAGATATCTTATTCATTCTTATGAAATCCGTATATATACATGAGTAGTACAACAGAAGGGATCTACTGCTATCGTATTTTATCAGTTAGTTAATAACTAATAATAGTTAGATAGCTCATATCTACTCAGCGTATCCAACTAACAACTTATAATTTTGAATATAAAATACGATTTACCTTAATAAAAACTAGAACTCACATTTTTAATCATTGGTTTTAATTAAAAACTAAATAATTAAAATTAAAACATCAATCGATGATCGATTCACTAATATCAAAACAATTTTAAAACTTAAAATTTTAATTTATGAAATATTTTACTTATTATTTTTTACATATTATTTAATGTAAATGTGTGATTTTATATAGTAATCCAATTTAGTAAAATTAACACTAGGAGTTAATGGCAAGCTAAATTTATAACAAAATTAAAAAAATCAATTGTATTTTTATTTTTTACTAATATTTTAAATTTAAATAAAATTTTGAACTTAAAATATAATTTACTCTAAAAAGATTAGGACTTACATTTTTTAAAAACCTTCTAATATACATCATTACACCTTTTGGTTGAACTTTTATACTTGACACAAAAATAACTTTATCAAGACAGTTTTTTCTCCTGCGAAACATCTTTAAAAACCAAAACACTACTATTTTATCATTTTGGCTATATTAGATTGCTTCAATACTTAAGTAAGTTACAAAAACAGTTAGCTTGAAAAGCCAGCAACTACCAATTTCAGAACAAATTAACGGAGATAACAGAAAAAAAAAACTAAAACGATTAGCTATTTGTTGATGTATCAAACTTTTCACACCAAAACTAACAACTATATGGTTGAATTGGCATAACAAATTCGTCAACTAAATGCTAAATTCTAACCAGAAACGAAGAGTAATAAAAATCCAGCACTAACTCCTTAACTTATCCACAATTTCTCTTGTATAAAGAAATCAATCTACAAGTCCGTATCATTGCCTCTCAACATCAGCGAGTTGAGCAACTCAAGCATCTCTGCAGACTATTCATTAATTATATATCTACTGTCATTTCTTTTCTTTTACATCATAAAACAATCATCATCAACTTTTTCGTTGAAAGATCTGAAAAAGTCGGAAACATTATTCCATCATGACTAATACCAAGAGTTGTGCAATCATCCATTTCACAACGTTGCTTGTTCTTCTTCTATCGAGTTTGGACACTGCCTCAGCGCGAGCATCTTTGTGGGATAAGTTCTTTGAGAATGTGCAGGTGAACATCAGAAACAATGCAACTCATGACGTGTATATAATGTGCGACGCCAAGAATTACGACAAGACGTTGCATGTTATGAAATCAGGAAATTCAATATCATGGAATTTTCAGATTATAATGTTTCCTCTGAAATGGTGCTACCTGCATATTAATGACAGGAATCATGGAGTTTTCTGGGCATTCACTGAAAGATTAAGATGCAGGAACTGCAACTGGAGCATAACAAATAATGGTTTGCTTTTTATGCCGGAGATAGGTGACGGAAAACCTGTAAAACAAACTTTATATCTTGAAGGAGAATACTTATGATTTGTTTATATGCTCTTGTTTAACCAAAGTTTCTATTCACTGAGATTTTCCATTTTCTAAAGAACGGCAATGTTTGGGTGCAAAGAGGCAAATTCCACTGTTAATAAAGTAGTAGAAAAACCAATAAAATTTTAAAAAATGACGTTCCAACAAAAAAATAATAATAATGCGGTAAAAGGAAAATACAAAAAGAAGTTCAAACAAAACGTGTAAAATAAAATTGGAAACTGAAAGAGCTACCGAGGTCTTGAAGTATGAGTATGTAAAATTGATATCATTAGATGCTCTTTAGCATCTAATGATAAGTACTGGTTGACTTACATACATGCTAAAGAGCATCTAATGATAAGTACTGGTTGACTTACATACTTACATATGTGTTAGCGTCCTTCTCAAATTCAAGGTGACATGCTAAATTCGAAAATAAGTTCCTCGAACTGCCAAGGTGGGAGTGATTTGGTAAAAATATACGAGATCCAAGATTGGATACCACCACAAAGGTAGAGAGAGTAGATAATAGAGTAACATACAAACGGGCTAAGAAAGAGGCGGCGAAGACAATATTAGTAGTTAAAAGCAAAGCTTAAGAGAAATTCTACCACAAATTGAAAACTAAAGATGGAGAAAATGTCATTTTTAAGTTGATAAGAGCTAGGAAAGAAAAACAAGAAACTTATATCAAGTTCGTTATATAAGAGATGAAGTAAGACGAAAGTAGCTAAACCAATTAGTAAAAGTTTCGGCAACATATTTAAACCGAACAGGGTTAAACGAAACTGGCTGAACTAGTGATGACATGAGATGCTAACGTACGGATGACGTGGTAGTTATGTGGGACGAAATGCTAATATGGCATTTATGATGTGGCAGTGATGCAGGATCCACAGATGATGTGGTGCAATGACATAGCAATATATTAGGGCTGACGATGATGTGATACATGCATGGGGTTTCGGAATGAGGTATGTACCATTGAAAATGTTGAGAAGAGTGGAAGAGTTTGTTACGCATAAAATACTACTTAAATGACAAAATTACCTCCAAAAGTCAAGAACTAAAAGACCACTATCCATTTTACAAAAGAAGCTATAATACTATGTAAAAAGTGAAGAAAGTTTTTCATTTTTATGTGTATAACAGTATTACGTAAGATAGTATTGGCGGTATTTATACATGAATTTACATAATAATATACAAAAGAATATGTTTTATAATTATTAACATTATACAATAAACACTAACACATATGAAGCACTTCAGTAATAACAGTACAACGTTAACCATCTTTAATGCTAGAAGTGAACTTCAACAAGAACAAAAGGAACTTTATATTAATCCTAGTAGTAATCCCTTAAAGCTGAAAGAGAAAGCAACACTAAATAAATACTTACAAGTGTTAAAAGCTCACAACTCACTTATAAAGCAAAAATTCAAACTCCAATGGTTCAAAGATGTGTACAGAAACTCAAATTATTTCCATAATGCAATATTCACTCTAAAAGAAACACTAACAAAATAGGCACCTTAACAGACCCCAACATTGTAAACTATTCGAAATAAGAGGAGTTAAAGACAATAGCTTACAAATATTTCAAGGAGACCATAAATAATAAAGCAAATATAATTTCTTTTGTATAGGCTATGAAATCCGTCATCAATCTAACTCTCATATAAGAACAACTAGATGCTCTTAATATGCCTACAAACATTTCTAAGATTGTAAAGGCTTTATTCAGTATGCACCCCAGTAAAAACATTTCTAAGATTGTAAAGGCTTTATTCAGTATGCACCCTAGTAAAGCACCTGACTTGATGGATTTAATGCTTTGCTTATTTTTATAAATCTTGGCACTTGGTATATAATCAAGTCATCGAGGTTATAAAAGAATTCTTTCCATAACGGAAGCTTTTAAATCATAAGAATTTAACCTTTATGTATGTTTTAACACTATGTATAAAATCATCTATATAAGTTCTTGGCCACTAGATTGCAAGAAATCCTAAAGCATATCATCAACCTCACTCAAAGAGGCATGAATGCAAGGAAGAAATATTAAAGACAATGAACTAATGGCCTAAGATTTATTTAAGAACTACCACAAAAGGCCATCAGAAGTTGTTGCATGAAAATAGACTTTCATAAAACATTTGACTATATTAGCTAGAGATTCATACTAGGCACTCTGGAGGAATTTAGATTCCCTAGAAAATTCACCAATTAGTTGGAACAATGTATTACGACACTTTATTTTAGTGTTTTAGTTAACAGAGAATCAAGTCATATTTACAATAGAGCTAAAAGTTTAAGGCAAAGAGACCCTTTTATCACTCTGTATCTTCATAATATATATAAAGGTCATGAAAAAACCAATCACTTATGATATCAATTAGGGAAATCTATTCAGGTATCATCACAAATGCAAGGAATTAAAAAAGTTCAATTTACCATTTTTTAATGACTCGATTTCACTATATAGTATTAACATACAATTTATTAAAACTATTTTGGAATCCATGCAATATTTCATTATTTTGTTACTGCTAACAATCAAATGTTCTAAAAGTAACTTGTATTCCTCTGTTAGTCCAACTGAGATAGCCCAACAACTCTCCCTTATAATATGTCTCAAGCTTCAGAAACCACCTTTTAAATATCTAGGGTTATTATTGCAACCAAAAAACTTACATATAAAGATTGCATCCCTCTATTTGATTCTATACAAAGGGTAATTAGAAATTGGAAAATGGAAAGGCCTACCCATTTCTTGGAAATCAATGTAATAGTTTATGTTTGCATTGTCCATAATTGAAGTAGAGTATATGATAATGACTGAGGCTACTAAGGAAGTATTAGGACTTACATGACTATTGAAAGAAGTGGGCATTAATAAAGGTAGAGCTTGAATACACTATGATAGTCAAAGTGTTATTTATTTGACAAAGAATCAAGTGTATCATCCAAATACTAAGCATGGAGAAAGTTTATTTGACAAAGAAGCATAGCGAAGTAGTCAATAGAGCTTGATTGCATTTAGAAAAATTCTATCAAAAAAGGTTTATAATATAAAGAATGTAACTTACATGTTGACAAACCTAATTACGATGGAGAAGTTTAAGCGTTACTTGGATTTGATTGATATCTTAGTGTTAAAAAAAGGCTAAATCTTTAGCCTATAAAGAGTATATTCACTAAGGTGGAGATTGTTATATATAATTCATATATATGAACATAAAATCTTGAAATTTTAGAAAGAAAATGATTATTTTTTGAAAATCTTTGGGTGAACATAACTTATAATTGTGTGCTAGGGCATGTTCTTAAATGAAAAATCAAAGGTGAAGATATGGACAAGAATGTAGAGTATTTTCTATAAGAGGGCTACGGTCTAAGACATGTGCTTATTAGAGTCCATATCCATATGTGGGTAGATATAGTAAAATCCATAGCTTAAGATATGGGCATGTGATTTTGTGTTAATGTTCCAGAAAGAAACTGTGAAATACACTATTTAGGACACCAATCATGTCCTAGATCGTGTTCGTAATCGGAAACCTTATTTGAAAACACATTTTTAGTATATTTCAAACTCTGAAAGAATGATTCTAAAACTTATTAGAATTATGCTTAAGTTAACTTCAGTTAGTAAATGGGAAAATTACATGTGATTGTACTAGTTAGAATTTATAATTAGTTATACTTGTGTAAACCTAATATATGTATAAAGAAATGTAATCTTTGTTAAGGGGCATTATTATTCAATAGTAATTTAGTAACTTTTAGCTCTCAAGGATGCAAGTATACCTAATTAATTGAATCTCATTAAAACTTCTTATATTTTTGTTTCTTTCTTTCATATAACTTATATTCTTATTGTATGTATTTCCTTAACAACTTTAATACTGAATACTCTTCATGAGTAATTAGGTTGAAAAGTTAGCAACAAAGGAACAACTTTAATACTAAATACGCTATCAAATTTAAAAATTAACTAAGGAATAAAGGAAGAAAATAAAGAAAAATATAAAGAGAAATCAATCTATAAGTACATTCCTTTGTCTTTGAAGATCAGCAAGTGGAGCAACTTTAGCATCATTACAACTACTCGTTAATTATATCTATCATTTCTTTCTTTTACATAAACAAAATCATCAACTTATTCCGTATAAAATTTGAAACTAGTACTTATATAGGCTTTTAAGAAAGAGATACGTTATTCAGTCTTATGAGATCAGTACATATACATGAGTAGTACAATAGAAAGGATCTATTGATATCGTATCTTATCAGTTAGTTAATATCTAATAATAGTTAGATAGCTCATATCTACTCCGCGTATCCAGCTAACACTCCCCCTCAAGTTGTGCATGAACATCTTTTTTGCCCAACTTGTCCAATGCGTTATGGAAAGCATTCGTGGTGACAGATTTTGTAAGGCGATATGCTAGCTGATGCCATGATTGTACATAAGGAAACTGAATGATATTACCATCTAACTTTTCTTTGATAAAGGGCCTGTCAACTTCCACACGCTTCGTACGATCGTGTTAAACAGGGTCATGCGCTATCTCAATTGCTGCCTTATTATCACAACATAAGTTCATGAGTAGTTTGACTTCGATCCCTAAGTCTCTGAAAATTTGTCTTATCTATAACAACTCACACAGTGCATGAGCCATACTTCTAAGTTCCACTTCAGCGCTTGATCTAGCCACCACTTTTGTTCTTTTACTTTTCCAAGTTACGAGATTACCACCCATTATTGTTAGATAGCTAGTAGTAGATCTTCTGGTAGTCTGGTCACCTACCCAATTTGAATCTGAATACCCTTCAATCTTAATGTTTCCGTTCCTCCCAAAGAATAATCCTCGTCTAGGTGTGCCTTTCAAATCCTTCAACACTCGTATAGCAGAATGTAGACGATCCTCACTGGGAGCATGCATAAAATGACTTAAGATACCCACAGCATATGCTAAATCTGGCCGTGTATGTGTGAGGTAATTCAACCTTCCAATTAAGCATCAATAACTCCCTTTGTCTGTTGGAGTACGATCTGGGTAGATTCCCAGTTTGTGATTTAATTCAATTGGCATCTCTGCTGGTTTACATTCAATCAAACTCGTTTCTGCAAGTAGGTCCAACGTATACTTTTTTTGTGCGAGTGCAATTCCATGGTTTGTTCTAATGAACTCAATTCTGAGAAAGTAGTTGAGCTCCCCAAGATCCTTCATCTCAAACTTCGTTGTCAAATGTTTCTTCAAGTCGTCAATCTCCTTTTGATCACTTTCGATAATGATCATATCATCCATATAGACGAGCATTATCATAACTTTTCCTTCTGCCTATTTTACAAAGAGTGTATGATCGGCATTGCTTTGGTTGTAACCAAACTCCTTTATAATGATTGTAAGCTTGCCCATCCAAGCTCGTAGTGATTGCTTCAGCCCATAAAGTGACTTTCAGAGATTGCAGACTTTGTCTTTGTGTATTCTTGAGCACTCAACTCCTTCTAGAATGTCCATGTATACTTCTTCCACCAATTCCCCGTTTTAAAATGGATTCTTTATGTCTAGTTGTTGAAGAGTCCAATCTTTAATTGTAGCAAGTGAGAGTATGATTCGAACGATGTTCATCTTCGCAACGGGAGTGAAAGTCTCATCGTAATCCACTCCATACTTCTATGTATATCCCTTTACAACAATTCTAGCTTTGTAACGGTCTAGGCTACCGTCCGCCTTGAGCTTTGGTGTGAATACCCATTTACAACCCACTACTCTCTTTCCTTCGGGTAGAGCCACTAGCTCTCATGTATCATTTTTTTGCAAGGCCTTTAGTTCTACGTTCATTGCTTCCTTCCATTTTGGGTCATTCAATGCTTCCTGTACAATCATGGGTATATGAACATTATAAAGCCCCCAGTTATTTTGACATTAGAGGTTGACATGTAGTTACATATGGGGTACTTACTTCGTGCCTTCAATCCGGTTCATATTGCCTCTTTGGCACACCCTTCGTTATTCTCTATGAGGTTCTGACATTTGGTCATTTTCCATAGAGTATGGTTCCATCATGGTAGAAGTAATTTCATCTTCCTGTTGTTATTGAAGATCCCCACCTATACACGGTTCAACACATGGTGATATATCAGAAGAAGATTTAGATTTAGATTCAGTTTTTACCTGTGGTGGTGGCTCCAAGTTCTGGGCTAAGGAGACATTTGAGGAGGATCCTTTAGCTAGTGATGTAGGTAATCTTGCGCTTATTGGTTCTTCTGGGAAGTTTAGTGCATTACACGGATGAGTTTCACCCTTTCCAAGTATGGTTTGTAGTTCTGCAAGTTTTCCAAGTTTGTGCTCGACGTGAACGTCTTCCATGCTTCCTTTCTCATTTGCAACATCTATCCCCCCCTGAAGGGAAGTGTCATAAGTGGTGTAATATGGCTCAGATTCGACGAAGGTGACGTCCAAACTAGTGTAGAGTTTATGAGCCTTTGGGTCATTACCTTTCTGGAATTTTGGGTAGCCGACAAAAATGCACTTTATAGCACGTGGGTCCAATTTGCCACGTAGAGGTTGAGGGATGTGGATGTAAGTTGTATAACCAAAAATATGGCGTTCTAGATTTGGTATGTGCGGAATCTCTAATAGAGACTGCAACTTTTATAATGGAGTTTGGAAATCCAGGGAGTTGGACGGAACTCAATTTATCAGATAAGTAGTAGAGTTCACAGCCTCTTCCCAATAGGTTCGAGGCATATTCATACCAAAAAGTGAGGCGTGGACCACTTTAAGGAGTTATCGATTCCCCCAAAAAACCAAGCTTTAAAGGAGTTTATTGGTCAGGACAACCAATTTGACATTACACCTTCGTACCTAAGACGT
>JANZXP010000001.1:16256727-16277876 GCA_027576715.1 Erythroxylum flavicans
ATTTTAATTCATTAATATATATTTTTATCATAACTATTAATTTAAAATGCAGATGAGTGGTGGAGATTATTCGGTGATAGTGCTCCAACATTGAGAAAACTCGCTATTAGGTTACTCAGTCAAACAGCTTCTGCATTAGGTTGTGAACGTAATTGGAGTGTTTTTGAACGTATTCATACAAAGAAACGAAATTGTTTGGAATATTAAAGTCTTAATGACCTTGTTTACGTTACTTATAATCTGAGAATAAAAAACAGGTATTTTATAGTTTTATTTTTATTTCAATAATTTTATTTTTATTATTAACTTTATAATTTCTTTATTATGTGTTCAGAGCATTAGTAAGAAGAGAACATATAATCCAATTGATATTGATTGTATTTAACATACTGATTTTTGGATCGAAGAAGAAGAATCATCACTTGATTTTGATTATAGTGAACTTGAAAAGACGATTTATGAAGAAAAAGCATTTGTCGCAACGAATGAATTAATAACATCTACTGATAGTCAGATCATATCTTATTTTGATCATATTTAAGTTAAAATTATACTGTATTGTAGGTTTACAATTGAGAATAATTTTATACATTACTAATTTGTAATTTATTTTAATATAGTAGAAGAAGTTGATGCAAATACTTTGGATGAAAGCGCAGTTTACGAATCTTTAAATAACGTTGGAGAATTTGAAACTTTTGATGATGATGAGATGCAACCTCCTTTAGAAATACAATTTTGATTTTTATTATTATTTTAAAATTTATATTAGACTTATATTTATTTATTATTAGTTCATTATATAATAATAGACATTGGTGTATTTTTTATTTCAATCAAATATTTTATTTTTACTTATTTTTATAAGTTTTACTTCTTATTTATTATACACCAATTTTATAGTGGTTTACTACCGGTTGAACCTTTAAACCTTAAACTTTTCCTTCGATTGGTTCGATGTTCGGTCCGATTTTTAAAACATACATCCTTCCACCTTTTTATACACAAGAATCCAATTGTTTGATTGTAATATATTAACATAAAGAAAAAGTTTCATAATCAACAATTAGCAATATCAATATTATAAATAATAAAGATATTATTTTATAACATAAAAATTTTATTATTTAATATCAGTAGTCATCTATAATCACTAAATGATAATAATGTAGTTGATCTATGATACTAGTCGTTACGTCTTTCTCAAATTCCAATCACCACCCATATTCCAAGGATTTGAAAATGAAATCTCTCGATCAACCAATCCAGTTAATGGAAGCCTTTCTATCATTCTACTTGTTACATCAGTTGTTCTTTGTTAGCATTTGAGCAAAATTCTTCATAAATGTGTAATCACCCCTTATAAAGAAGTGAATGTAAGAAATGAAAATCTTTGATAATGGGATCTATTACAAGCTCACGATGAAAAACACAAGAAATCTTCATCAACTTGCTTTATAAGATTTATTTTATGGTAATGAAAATTGCCTGCCTTCTATATCTTATGATCTTTCACTCTTGTTCCTAGTAAAGTCAGTCGCTTTTAGGGGAGGGGAAGTGATAAACTTTGATCTCCAAAGTGAGTAGCACATGAAAGCTCCTCAAAAGAAAAGGTTTAGATTGGAGAGGTCCTCTTTACTTTAAAAAGAAAAGCTTGCTGCTTTTTCTTGATCATGTCTTTGTCCCTGTAAGTTCACCTATAAACTGATAGGCATATTGATCTTTTGACATGCTACATCCAAACTTGTTTTATGTATAATGCCTAAGCATTTCATAATCACTAATGACAGGAATTAGGAAGGATGAACTTGTCTAATACTACAGTAACTTCCACTTTTGGGTATCAAATATTGGATGAAGTACGTTATTGGGAAAATAAAAAGGGGGACGTTCACATATAAACTAAGCCTATACGAAACAAGAAATATCTCAAAAATATCTTCTGGAATTGACTAAGATATGTGGAGTTAGTTGAATTAAACATCACAAGGACTTGTACAATGCCATTTATGTGTCCAACCCTCTTTTCTTTTTCAGTCGTCTAGTCTAGGAAAGAGGAGTTTGGTCCTATTAGAATTAGAAGTGTACGACATTCCATCCATGGCAAAGTTTCTACGGAGGGAATCATCAATAAAAATGCGAACTGCTCTGTTCTGATTCACAAGCATTAAATCAGAAAAGATAAAATAGTTGAGGTCATGATCAATGGTCTTGGCCTAACTACAATCATCATCTACGCAAATGCCAGTCAAATCTTTGAGAAGGGTGGGTCTGTACCTATATTTGTAAGCCATTGTCTCTCCATTCTTGAGAAAATACAGGAGATTACTTGTTCTTAGTTTTGGACAACTGCATGTCCATATGTTTAAAACTAAGTTTAGGAGGGGTCAAATCAAAACTCGATTAAATATAATTTGATTTGATCTTTCGTAATTAATTGATTCGAAAAGATTAATTAAGTTTGGTTCCGAATTTACTTCTAATTTTCAATCTCAACCTATTTCAATCGACTTTACTTAAACTAGATCAAATTAACCTCGAACTAATTTACTTTAATCACATATTTGTGATGACTGACCTTAAATTAATTGAAGGGAAGTTTGTATGATAAATTTATTGGGCTGTAGATCCAATGTCCATATCCATAGGTACCTAATGGTTTAGGATGCATGCTATTTAGCAACAAGAAGTATCTGTTTACAATGTGCTTACAATTAAAAAAAACTTCAGCTTTTAAAATCATATCTTTGTGTGGATTAGGTCTTCACTTTTTAAACATCAAATTGACTGTTAATTTGTTTTTTGTTATTATTAACCAAACGAATCCAACCTTAATTATCAGCAGATGTAAGAAGGAATGCTAACTGAAATATGTAACCCATTGGCTTGGCATAAACACTCGGCCTAGTCCTGCTCAAATGAGGCGTTGACCTTATCCAACTGCCTTGAAGTTCCAACTTCACCGAGTTACTCAATTAGTTCTTGTTGATAAAAGAAAAGACAACTAATAAGAAAAGCGCCTGCATGAAGAAAAGACAAATCAAGAAGTTGCATGATTACAGATTAGGACACAGGTTGCTCTACAAAAATAAACAACTCGGCATTTAAGGATGTCAGATAGTTTCCACATAGTTCACAAGGTACATAGAAAGATTTATTCATTAAGTACTTAAACTCACAAATATTGCAGATTTTCCAGTTATTGAAAAGAAGGAGAAGAAGAAGAAGAAGAATATTCAATCTGTAACTTGGAGGGGCATTTGATTCTGTTGGCATATGAAGTTATGAACCAAGGACTAGGAAGGGTACACGTGTGAACAAAAGGGTATGAAAAGGACTTGCTAACCAATAGAAAGATAGAGAGATAAATAATGGGGAGAGGACAGTTTGACATGTCAGGGTCTTCCTCCTCTTCACAGCATAACCCCACAAATGTTACACACCGATGTACAACCGACAAGGATGACCTGTGACCATCTGAAAGAATCTTTTGGTGCGTTCTATGGAACCTCACGAGACCCAGAGTTGGCCTCTCATTTCGTGCCTCCTAACAACAGGTGAATAAATTAAAAGAAAGGTGACGCATGAACCCAACAAGATATTAAACATTTAGAAATAGCCCACCATGTGGATATATTATTACCCTAAATCTTTCTATACTTAGCGCTGAATCATAAGCTAATATTAATGTGAAAACTTAGTGGTTAAAAGTTAAAACGCCTCAATGGGAAAAGAAGGTTTCTTACGCCCAAATTAAACATGAATTGGAGATGTTAGGTTTCACTTTTCCTTTCCCGGCCAGCTACGTGGGAGCTTCTATGCCCATAAACAAAACTTAACTTTTGTCCGGTACTGAACTTTAATTCAGACCAGAAGAGTTTGCGAGTAATATAAAATTTTATAAATTAAATATTATTTTTTAAATTTAAGACATAAAGTTGAAGAAAGTTTATAGAGAGGCTAATCGCGTGGCCGATGCTACGGTGAAGACAGCTTATACTGCAGCTTTTGGAGTTCGATGGTTGGAGCGCCCTCCTAGTGATATCTGCCTACTTTTTCAGGCCGATGCTGTAGGGTGTTTTTGGCTGAGATTAATTTTATAAGGGCTTCCCCCTCCTATCAACGAAAAAAAAAGTATTTATTTTTTTTAATTATTTATTTTTAATTAAAGTAAGTTACAATCTTTTTAAATAAAGATACTCTTACATTGGACTACTACTTAAAAGCAAACTTGGATACGAGTTGGATTGCCAAAGAAAGTCAAAAGCCCTAATCATTTTCAAGTTAAGACGTAGACATTATATGCGGTGTGTGTGTGCGTGTGATTGGGTCGCAAAACCAAGGAGAGAGCTTTTAAGGTTCGACGAGTTGAGGCGAGAACTTTCCAGTTTCAACGATTTGATCATCAAGCGGTCTTAGTTCTTGACCTTTTGCATCATGTGAAAATAAATAATAACAAAAGTGCTGTATGACCATTTGCGTAATGCTCTTTTTCTAGGATGCGGCTACTTTTGTTTTGTTCGAATGAGTATCTTTCGAGGTATTGATTGTAAATCTAGTCGGTCAGCTTCAAAATCCTCGGGCTCCAGGCTCAGGATTTAGACCTGGAAGCCTACGATATTCTTCCTACGGAAAGGAAGTTTCATGGGAAGATGCCAGACAACGAGGTTTTGGCGTTACCAGTTTGACCAATGCAGTGTATATATCTATCACCGCCTTGTAGTTGACATTCATGCCCAACTTCGAAATTGTACATCAAAGCCTCAACATCAAGCTTATTATTACAAGTGACACTTTTTTCTTTTCCCTTTCTTTTTCCCACTTTTGCATTCTTGTGTTCATTCTCACGAAAATACGTGTGCACGCCATCTTGGGTTGCTTCACCCATTAAACTATCTATCTATCTTTGATTTTTGTCTTATGTTTGCTGAAGAACAAGTCTAAGAATCTCTGGGGAGTATTGGAACTAGAATTAAGCATCTTCTGTAAGCACTAGTTTCAAAAACGTAATGCAACTAAACAAAGAAATCAAACAAATAACAACTGTGTTGCTATTGGCGGAAAAGGGGGCATAACCACTATAGGCCACCTGATTTAGCGTCGGTGCTAAGTACATAAATATAGAAAATTTACATATTTGATTCACAGCTTTGACCCAAGTGATATGAGTGACCATTTTTGTATTGAAGTTGTAATCCCAATAGATATGTATGGTGAGTAGGAAGATGAACCCTTGATCGTATTGAAAAGTTGCTTAAACATATGATGTATACCCGCTTCAATTGTAGTAATAGTATGTGTGCTTGGTGAAGCTTCAACATCCTATTTCATCTTTAAATATGGAACTTCCCTTCAAATTTTTGGTTTAAGAAAAAAGCTAAATGCTTTTTTAGGCCATTGTCTCCCACAAAAATCACGGTGACAAAATGTGGCATGACCTTTTGTCCGTGACCTAGTGACGTAGACGGGCAAGGCTGATTAAAACATCACCAAACACATATAACGTTGATACGATTATATAAATACAACAATAGGTGAACCAACTTTTTACTTTTTTTAATGAGAACCTAAATGGGCTGAGTATAGGATGGGGGCACGTATGATATTAAATCAATTCATATAAAAAAGAACAAGTAATGTAAAAGGGTGTTGAATAGGACCTTGAGATTCCAAAAACTATTCTCAAGTGATGTGGGTGTGATGATGGAGCTAAATGGATAAAGGCAGAAGCGACTTTAACTTAAAAAAAGGGGGGAGTAGGTGACATATACTAGTCATTTATGGATGATAAGGCTTCGTGATTGAAATGTTGAATTATTTGCCTTCCTTTTCTTGTCCGATTCAAGTAATTTCATTAGAAAATCGGCTATATAACTAAAAGTAGAGCTAACTGTGTATAATTTTGATAAGTATACGCATAGATATTATAACTTAATTTAATAAAAAAATATCAAGCGTTTGGGAAATTAAAAATGTTAGAATGTTATCAATTTTAAGATATGTTATAATATTTAACATACACTTACATTAAAATATATAGGTAATTTTAATTTTTTAAGGATATATAATGTTTAAAAACGTATAAAACAATGTATAATACATCATTTTAATAATAAACAAGACATTTTAATAAAAATACAAATAATTATAATAATTAATAATAATTTCATTACCCAACAAAGTCTCTAAACAAAATGGAACTTTTATTTTAATTAAAACATTTTGTTGAAATTAAAATCTATATTAAATTTCTTCTTTACAAAACAAAAAATCTTATAATTCAAACATATAAAAGTAGAATTTTATTACTTTAAATAAATATGTGTATATATGTATGTGTTCTATTTTTGTATCATTCGATTAATTATACAAAAGTTTATAAAATAAAATCATATTTAATAATCAGATTCTTAATATATTAATCAAGTTCATGCAATTTTACATGAGTAAAGTCCAGTGTAAAATTCCAAATGTCGGCTTTGGGTTGAATGCACCGGCGGCTTATATGTTAGTCTTCTTTTATTTAGGATAGGTGACTTAATAAATTGTCTTGTTCTTTCAAGTTGTGGAGAGGTATACACAGTTCACATTTAGCCGGTCAACGATACATGTGCCCAACCGCCGGAAAATGTCCCACTTGCATCGACATTTATATTTTCTTACACTGAAAAAGAAAGGAGATTAAAACATCCGTATCCTTGTGGCACTACTTAACCATGTTCTGGTCTTTTTTTTATGTACGAAACCTGATCCTTAAGACATGCTAACGTGTGGGTATCCTTCAATACATAAAGCCCATTTTTCATATTTAATCGATCAATTGGGGTATTTTTTTTTTAAATTGGTAGTCATAAATGTCGTGTACTCATCAAATTCCGGAGTTTGACCATTAAGTTTTGCAGGACTCTCGATATTTAATGATGTTGGTCGCTTACGCTTAGAAACCTTTTCTTTTTGGTTCTATCCGTTTCTGCCTGCTGGGGCGTACGGTGATAAGTGAGGCCACTACTGGAAATCCAACGCCTACATGAACTAAATTCTGTAAGCTGTAAACGACACTAACCTCCCACGACTTTAACGTTGTTTGGTGGGAGAGAAAATTTGGAAGTAGCAGGCAAGAATACTTTTGAAGCAAAGTTGTCCGTCTTGGTACGTCAATTGAGTAGTTTTGACGATTCATTCGCCGTGTCAATATTCATAAATGCTATTTTAAATAAAAATAGAGCAAAACTTCAATTAGGTGTTAATAAGATAATCCCATTTTAAATAAAAATTTTAGAATTTTGATATATTATGTTACGTGAAAAATTTAAATATCAATTGAATTAATATAAAAGTTATAAAAATTCATTTCATGAATTTTCAAACAATATCATTAGGGGTGATGGCAAAGTCTGCCTCTCTTATTTTTATTAACTTAAAGATATTAATTTAAATTTATTTTTACTAATACAATTTGATCATTATAAAAAATTAAAAATTCCTATTTTTTCTAAAGCACCTCTGTACCGGACCTTCCTTTAGAACTGCTTTCTTGTCTAGTGCAGACAAAAGCTGAGGCTTTGCAGAGAGAGTGGTCCCTTATATAAGCAAGTAATGACGAGTCCTTTTGAGTATGTATTTTGTTTTCTTAGGAAGTGTAGTGTCCCCGTGTCATTGCTTTCGTTGTGTACCAAGAAGGGTAAGAATTTGACCAAACTTTAATACTCGTAAAGAATCTATATTTAGCCACTTATCCATAAGAATCATTGTAGAGCAGTGGTCTAGGTTTCGTGATTGAGCTTGTCCTAATATTATATATTTTGTATTTTACATTGTTAATTATATGATTATGAAATTCAAGTGACGATATACTTTGTGTAACATTTAAGTAGGACTTATTTTTTTTTAACATGAGATTTATTACAATATCGAAAAAAATTCTCAATATAATATTATCATAATTCTTAGGCCGGAGAGTTTGTATGTAGACATTCCCTTTTTAATTTTTTGAGAAAAGGAAAGGGCGGATGGAACTACCAAAACGAGTGAAACCTTTTACAAAAGCCTAAAGGGGGTATCAGGGAAAGGTAAAGGTGTGCTCTGATTATTGTTCTTTCCTTCATTAGTGGTGTAAAAACGCACGTGGGTGCAAATACGACGACGCTCCAGGTGTTAAGGGAAAATTTCCAAAACAAGGCTTCCAGGGTTAAAGAGTAAAGATTAATGAAGGCTAATTAAGGAAGGAGATATGAAAATGATTATAAAAGAAAAGACAAAAGGAGCCAAACAAAGCCGAGCCAAGAAGCTGGCTGGAGGCTAAGGAGACAACATTGACCAGGTGTGAAAGCCGAGCCGTCATAACAGCGAATGAAAACTTCTCCTACCAATTCCAAAAGCCCTCGTTTTCGCTGACTCTGCAGGTACTAATCATTACACCAACCTCCCTCAAACCAATGGCTCCAACCAATCTCCTTTAGAGAGAGGAACCTCCTTCCCCACACTAACTTTTACTTTTCTTCCCATCTGCTCCCTTCCGTTAGTCTCCGTTTCAAAATTTTTTTAATTCCTTTATTTAAATGAATTTGTTTATTAAATTAAAATATTTAATTACTAAATTATAATAAGAATTATAATGTTCATTTTTTTAATAATGAAATATATTAAAAATTGTAGTTAAAAAGAGAAAACTAACGACGATAAAAATAAAAATGATACAAAGAGCTGGGGGGACGGGTGAGCTATGCGTCCGTGAAACACAGAACCTGTATAAGACCCAGTGATTGTCTGTCCGCCACGTGAACTCTACCTTACCAAGATCACTCCACGTGTCGAGTTAGTGTCCATTTTAGTGTCGCACTAGGTCAGCATTCCAGGGTTTGTTGTACGATAGGTTACCGAAGCCAATCTTAAATGTCTATTGTACCCTTGAGTTTTGAGCGCTGAATGTCACACCACATAAGCACAGGAATGTCTTTCTAAAAAGCTTAACTAACGGAAGGTAAGGTAGAAATGATTCTGTGGAAAGTCGACCGGTTGTAGGAAATGCTACGCGTGGCTTTGATTTCAGATCTTCTGTGTTGGTCTCCTGATCATTCCAGGTACGGTTGGATTTGCTCGCTTCATGAACCGGGATACGGTTCTCTAATGCACGTGATAATGGCATCCCTTCACCCGTCTTGCTTCTCTAGTTCTCTGACCCAACAGAGACCATAAGACTTCAACGACACCGTCATATCGATTGACCGAAATGCCCTTACAGAAATACCGTAACTCCTTCCAAACTCCAAAGTTTCGAAAGAATCCGATTCCCTTTTCCTGACCAGAAATAATTAATATAGTCATGTTAAATAGATTTCACTTTATTAAGGTACCTTTTCAGAAGTTAAGTGTAACAAACGGGGGCAAAATGGTAAAACCGTTGAAAACGGAAAAGCGTGCAAAAGAAGCGAAACGCGAGCCGAGTGAACAAAATAAAAAGCGTTTTGGCCGGCGAGGGCGTTTGGTTGAACTACTTAACAACCACCACTTTCTTCACACAACACCTCTCTATTCATTTTAGTTTTTACTTAACTCATTTTCTCGTAATATTTGATAATAAAAAAGTCACTATATTCTTTTCCCTTTTTTGTTTTGCATTATAAAACTATAAATCATCCTCGTCTAACTCTTTTTCGGTTTTCTAAGTCGTCCTCTTACTTTTCTATTTCTCTTTTTTCTCTCTCTCTTCTCTCTTGACTTTCTCTCTCTACCTTCCACCGGAAAACTCCCTCGCTTCGCCGGAAACCGTTCATAGTTCCGGCGACTGACCTCCTTATCCCGTCTGAAAACTCCTCATTTTCTTCGAATTGAGGCTCCGTCGATTTCTTCGGCTCCGTTTTCCGAACCCGGCTCGAGAACGATTTCGGATCTCCCCTTTCGGCAGTTTCTTTTCATGTTTCGGGCGTTTTCGGAGAATGTGGGCTGCTTGGTTCTTGTGTAATGCATTGCTTTGAAGTTTTACCGGAGAAGATCGCGACCTAGGGTTCGGATTTCGGGTTCCGGATCTTTTCGGTTCGGGTTTTGTTCCTAACGCTTTGTGGAAAATCGCAGACGTATAGAAAGCATTTACGGGATGAAATGGTGAGCAGACCGTCTGTGCGCATACATGTGCATGTGGGTTGAATGTTTTGTGTATTTTGGTATTTCCTTATCTCTTAAAAAATATTGTAACCACTTCTGGATTATTTTGTTCAATGATTACAGATTTTGTTTTCGTGTTCAGATCTTAGACATTGTTTTGTTTGCGAAGGTTTGTGCTATTTGTGGAACTATTACCTATTTCTCGCATATCTCTTTCGAGAAATTCGTTTTAATTAGTTTCATTTTCTACTTCTGGTTATTTTACCTGTGAAATTTCCTGTTGCACGTTCTATCAAGAGCTACGTCGTTCTTTTTATTTTCCTTTTGTCTTTTTGTAGGAATTCGTGTTTTAACTTGGTGAAGAAGTTTCACGAAATCGTAGTTCTCCTTGTGTTGCATTTCATGCGAAGATGAGGCTGTGATATTCGATTTTATTTTTCATTTTAGTTAATTTTGTTTTATTGGAGGCAGTAAAAATCAGAGCGGATGTTCCTTGAATTTTAATGGCTGATCATTATGTTCTTTTCATTTTGTGGATACTGGATAAGATTCACTCGGTGTTGAAAAATCATCGTCGTAAACTCTAGATGGTTGAAATGGTCATGGACCCAGTTGGGTCAAATTCTACTTTGTCTGTTTGAAATACATGCATAAATTTTGTGATTCTTTGACTCTAAATTCAACTTTGGGGTCCAGTAAATACTCTTTGCTGGACTTGGTTATGGTGATAAAAGGATTAACCCATGTAGTCATATCTGATTGACTTGGTAAAAGATTGCTGCTGGTACAAGTGTCTAAACGAATATTGGTCCTCTGTTTGATGACCCAGGCGTTGGGTGATTGGATTGAGGGCCTAGTCTATGGGATCAGTCAAAAGTTAAAATAGTTTTCAAATTTTAGGTCTGAGCGGTCTTAAAAACCTTTTTCCTATTCCTATGGCTGCGTGTAGGTGTCTCGTACATAAGACGGTCATCGATTCTAACCCACCGTGGATTATTTAGAAATTGAAATTCTTGTGTCTGCAAGCTCTTATTTAAATAAACACAGTAGAACTAAAATTTCAGGCTATTAACTTCCATGACGTTATATGTTTCATGGCTGGCAAATCTGCCCTGTTTTGGTATTTTGACTTGAGCGTTTTGAGTACATATGTTCAATCTTTCCCTCGTCCAATCGGTGTGGCTGAGCCGTTTCTATAAGATCTTGAAATCTAAGTTGTGAAATGACTCAATGTGGACATACATGCATTAGAAACATGATGTCCAGATACGTTGGCAAATGTTTGCCTACTAGAAATCTTGCTGGAAGATAGTTGCCATCTTTTACCTTTTAGTAATGTTAATCAACTGGTGGCTTGCAGTATAATATAATCTGATACTCATTTTCCTGACTAGATTTTACTAATCAATCAATTATTTTATGTGGAGGATAATTGAATTATTTTCTACTTAATTTGTGCTTTGAACCTGGTTTTTTATCTACAGTCCATTCATGATCAAAATATGTTATATGACCATGGTCTTAACCAGGTGGAAGGAAGAGTTTGTTTGTCCAGAGAGGCTAGAAATGGTTTGGAATATTTGAAACATAGGAGGCTTGAACGATTGAAATCAGAGTCTATGTCAGAGGCGGTAAACACTACTAACATGATGAGTAGAAGTGGAGGGGATGCTTTAAGGACTTCAGCATCATGTGGTGTTAGGTTACAAGGTACTACTGGTTCATTTTATCGATCAAGTGGTGCCTCAAGAGGAAAGGATGCCATTTCGAAGTGGAAGGGGGATAAATTCAATACAAGTGATTTGGAATGGACTGAGAAAGTTCCAGACTGCCCTGTATACCAACCAACAAAGGAAGAGTTTGAGGATCCATTAGTATTCTTACAAAAAATAGCACCAGAAGCCTCAAAATATGGTAATGCTTCTTCTATGTGTTGAACATTTCTTACAACAGAAAATCATGCTAGCGATAACTTTGCAGTTGCAAGTATTCTTCCAAAATGAAGCAATTGTAACCTAATATCACTGATTTTGATTCCAAAGGCATATGCAAAATTGTCTCTCCCCTGAGTGCTTCTGTTCCTGCTGGGGTTGTATTGATGAAGGAGAAAGCAGGATTTAAGTTCACAACCAGAGTACAACCTCTTCGACTTGCTGAATGGGATACTGATGACAGAGTTACATTTTTCATGAGTGGAAGGTTAGTGTTCTTATACAGTGAACTGCCTCTTCATAATATCATGTTCTATCTGCTTTATAATTGGAGCATATCTTTTCAGAACTTATACATTTCGTGATTTCGAGAAAATGGCAAACAAAGTTTTCGCTCGTAGATATTGTAGTGCCAGTTGTCTTCCTGCAACATACTTGGAAAAAGAGTTTTGGCATGAAATTGCTTGTGGAAAGACAGAAACAGTTGAATATGCATGTGATGTTGATGGTAGTGCGTTTTCATCTTCTCCCAGTGATCCACTTGGAAATAGCAAATGGAACTTAAAGGTCTTGGCTTGCTCCTGCTTTTCTAGTTTCAAAATTTCATTATGATACAGGTTTCTTATGTAATTCCAATTGTGTGACATGATGGAATGGTGGAAACATTTTAGGAAAGAGTGAAACTGCATGGTGTGTGATAAAGGGAATTGGTTTATTTTTCTGTGGGTTTATGTCGGTGCATTTAAAATCCCTTGGAAGATGACTGATTGACCATTTGAGATGAGGGATGCTTTCGTGTGAAATTATAAATAGCATAGCAATGTAATGGGATATTGGAAGAGGTTGGAAGAATGTGCCAGGGGATGGGGTTTGGGCATCCCATTATTTAATACCTCAATATTTATCAACACCATGTGCTGCACAAAGATTTTTTTTGTGGTCCAAGTTGTGCCTAGTTGAGCTAGGTTTGGGGGATTTGTTGCTAAGGGGCACAACTTGTTCTGGTGGGTATGTTGCTGGCACATGCTGGAATCCTTGGGGTTGCATTGTGGACTGGAGATGTTTTTCCCTGTAAGGGACTACAGGAAGTGAAAATCTTAGTAAATTGTTTCTATGTTATGGTTGCCCTTTTATTATAATCCAATGTCTATTATATTTCTTTCTTCATTTAAGATGTCTCTCTTGTTCTCTGTTTTCTTCTGATTCATTTCACTTTCTTGGGCATAGATTGACCTTTTTACAATTAATAAATTCTCACGAACAAATGGAAGTTTATTGTTTTGAGTCAAATTTTCTGTTTAATGTTCAGAATGCTGCACATAGATTAAGTAGCAATTTGATCACTCTTTGTGATTTCAGAGACTTTCTCAGCTGCCAAAGTCCATTCTACGGCATCTTGAAACAGCTATTCCGGTAACTAGAAAGCAAAATATTTCTTTCATAATAGCTTTTCTTCTGATTATTGATCCTCTTTGACTTCCATGCGATTCTTTCAGGGAGTAACTGATCCCATGCTTTACATTGGAATGCTGTTCAGTTTGTTTGCTTGGCATGTTGAGGATCACTATTTATATAGGTAGGTCTGTCTTATGTTGCCTCATTGATCGTGTAAGATTGTGAAAAACTATGATTCAAAATGTTATGGTTCACATACTTCTTTTGTGCAGTATCAATTACCATCACTGCGGAGCATCAAAAACATGGTATGGAGTTCCTGGTCATGCGGCTTTAAAATTTGAAAAGGTTGTCAGGGAACATGTATATAATCATGATATTTTGTCAACTGATGGAGAAGATGGAGCGTTCGATATTCTTTTGGGAAAGACGACTTTGTTTCCTCCAAATGTTCTATTAGAACATGATATTCCAGTCTACAAAGCTGTGCAAAAACCTGGAGAATTCATAATAACCTTCCCTAGAGCATATCATGCTGGATTTAGCCATGGTATGTTGTTTTATGTGCTAAACAATCATATGCTTATAGAATAAAAGCTAAACTGGAAGAAAATTGAAAAATATTATCCTTTTGCTTTTAGAACCTAGAAGCACAATAATCACGATTATTGTTTATGAATCCCTAGGTTTCAATTGTGGTGAGGCTGTGAACTTTGCTATTGGTGACTGGTTTCCTCTGGGAGCTGTAGCTAGTCAGCGTTATGCTCTTCTCAATAGGATTCCTCTACTTCCTCACGAAGAACTTCTCTGCAAAGAAGCTATATTTCTAAATACTAGTCTCGAACTTGAAGATTTAGACTATTCTTCTGCAGATTTGGTCTCTCATCATTCCATCAAGGTTGCTTTTGTGAAATTGATGCGTTTCCAGCATCTTGCACGCTGGCTTCTTATGAAATCCACGGCATGCACTGGCCTTACGTCAAATCCCTATGGAACTATTCTTTGCACCTTATGCAAAAGGGACTGTTATGTGGCTTTCATTAATTGCAATTGTTATCTGCATCCAGTGTGCCTTCGCCATGGTATTGTTTGTTATATACCTTCTATAGACAAGCATATTGATTATAATGTGGTTCATCTCTTGATTCCTTATGATGATACCTTGTTTTACTATCCAGATGTTAATTCACTTGACTTCTCATGTGGGAGGAATCATACTCTTTTTTTGAGAGATGGTATTTGGGAAATGGAAGCTGCAGCTAGGAAGTTTGAGATGGAAAATGAAATTTCCGAGGAAATACGAAGGCAAGCAAAAAGTGGTGATCAGTTGTATTTATATCCATCATCAAATACCTTTCAGAGTGTTCTAGATGGATACTCTCCTTATTGTGACATCAACTTTGAGTTTACTGCTCAGATTGCTGCCACAACTCAATACGGCACGCAAGAGCTTAGCCATTCTACATGCACAGATGGCATTGAAAATCTTAGACCTGAAATTTCAGGGCCTTCTGCTTCTTCTGCTGCATCTTCTCTCTGCTTTTGTGGAGATACAGTTGAAAGCTTTTCAGCAGGCAACAATGTAAGATTCAGCTTTGTTATTTTTTATTATGATTTTACCTTTCTTGTCCTTCTGGAATATATGTTCTACTTCAATAACGTATTGAAAAAAACATTTTCTGATTTTGCAGTTAATTAAGAATTTCTATTCTTTTGTTTTCTGGTTATATCTTTGGCAGGTGAGGCAGGCAGACTTTAGTGAAGGGAATTTTGGCTGTGAAAGGTTTTCAGGAGTGTCAGACGGCAAAAAGGACTCGACAATTTTGTCTGCATCACATGAAGCAGATCCAAGTACCCAGCAAGCTGATGTTGCTGGATTGGATGTTAGACCCTTTGTAGATCAGCAAAGTGATGATTCTGATTCAGAGATATTTCGGGTTAAGCGACGGCCTTCTGTGAAAGTGGAAAGGAGAGTGGTGAATTATGTATCTTCAAAGCCTAGGGAGCCCATGGTAAGGCTTAGTACAGTGAACTCCATTCTGTGCAATAACTCTTTTTATTGGAATTTTACTTGTAATTCACTGTCCATATGACCCTTCCTTCTTGAAAAGAACATCTTGTTGCTTGGTGAAATTTGGATATCTGTTTCCTTTATCCCGATAATCCTGAAAATGAACCCAAGACATTTTCAATCTGAAACCACCTGGAGAAGTTGGTAATGCTGGAACTTCTTTCTTCTATTCTCTTTCTAATCAGTTGTGTTTGTACGGCATTTAATGGGTCTTATGGATGCTATATTTTACCGTTTTATGGGGACAAGCTTCTTGTTTATCTGGCTTCAAACAATTATAACAACGAAAGAAGTTCTGGTACCAGTCAGAAGGAGAAATGCTGTTCACCTTTGTTGAGCAAATGCTCTGAAAGAGATCATTTTCTCTTTACAAGAACTGTTTCATTCAATAATCACTTGACTACTGTCATTATAGTTGCATTTGCAGCTTGTTTAATTTGTCTCACCGGATAAAGCAGTTACTGTTACCTTATAAATTGGTTAGTGTCCATAGCAATTGAAGGTACAATTATCTTTGGATCATCAATATGAAGATCTGGAGCATCAAATTGTTTTTTTATGACAGTTTACTTTTTCATAAGTTGAAAGTGGTCTTTTGGATTCAATGATGGTACTTTTGCATAGATAAGACATTTTGTTCACCAATTTTTACTTGGCTGAAAACATCTCAAAACCCAAAGTCAAGGTTCAAAGTAGGCGTATAGTTTTTGTTGGAAGCATACAAATTTTTATTATCTGCAATCTAATAATCATGTTAAAAGGGTGAGCTCGTGCTAATGCTTTATTTTTTCCCTATTTAGCATCCGTAACATGAATTGTAGTGTAAAGCTCGAATTGCAATATCTCTTGAACATCCTGATACACATTAAACTCTTAAATCTTCTTCAAGTGTTGAGAACTTGAGATCCAGTCGTTTGTTATAATGTGGTTGAAAGCAGTTTTCTTGAAGTTAAGATGTCATGCATAATAAATTTGTTGGAGCCATGGAAACACAGGAGGTGTGTAGTTGTTGATGGTTGTCTAACTTGATTGATCTCTAGAATTCTGCTTCAATCTGTGAAGGAAAAGTTATTTTCGGTTGCCAGCCTTGCTTTTACGTTCTTTAACTTGAATATTTTACAATTTACTGATTTTAAATTACACCCTGTTTCATTTTGTTACATAGGGACTTAAACGGTTGAAGAAGCTTCAACTTGACGGAAGGTGTGGCCAAACTTTGCCATCAGAATTCTGCAGGAATGATGAATCAAATTGTGGGCTTACATCCCCTTCAGACCATAAAGAAGCTGCAGATAGTGCTTTCAGGGACAGGTTTCCCAAGGGAAGTACAAATCCCATCTCTATTAAGATAAAAAGGTTGACCGATGAGGGCGAACTGAATAGACAGCGAGAACAGAGAACGGATAACTTCCATCGTGAATTGGGAAGGACTGTGAGGGAGCCACCTCCTATAGAGATCGGACCAAAACGCCTTAAAGTCAAAGGCCCTTCACTACACTAGAGAGAGCAGGTTAGATTAACTGACAAGTAGAGCCGTGGGCCTGTATTTGGAGCATAATTTAGAGCTTGATTTTGCCAACTCTTTTCTCTAATGGGGTTCTAACAAGTAACAATACGGACTGAATGTCCAAAAGATTGATTTGGGGAGCAGCAGCAGCAGCAGCAGATGTTAACCAAGTTTAGGTCAAATTTTTATTCTTTGGGCAGGCTTCGAATTGAGGCGCTGCCTTGGGCAGGAGAGAGGCTGAAAATAGAAAATTTGGTTAGAGTAACTTTTTGTAAATTTGTTTTCTTACTCAAGGACAAGTTTGCTGCTTCCTGTTAGGTTCTTTATTCTTTTCGTAGCTAATGGACTACTGGAATAAATTAGAGAGATGCCTTTTCTCTCCCTGCAGCAATTAGGTATCACTTAATTTTGAGGTTGAATACTTATTTTTCCGTTGGGTATCGGATATCAAGCGCAACCCTTAAGAAATGCCCTTTTCTACCCGCCACCTATGTTTGTTTGCACTTCTCAATCTGATAGTTGATGGTATTAATGAGCCCCAAAAAAAATTGAACTTTCCCTTGTGTGTTGGGAAAACATTTTGATCCAAATCGCATTTCTTTTTGCTGCATGTGCCTTTGCAAGTGTTCTCAGTCGATTTCTAAAGTGTTCCACTGTGAAATGCGACTTCATTTCTTCATCCAATTAATCTGAGAGAAAATGGGGAAAGAAGGAAACCGTTGTTATGCAGCCTAACATAAGGCTGTTCTAACATAATTCACAAAAATGATAAATTAGCCATAGATTATTCCTCGTCAAATCACAATAATTGCATATTTCTTTTTGAAGAAGGTATGACTATTGGCGATCTACCTAGTACGAAAATTGGTAATATCTCAAATTTCTATATAAGATCTGGTCAGAATTTTGGTGTCTAGCTCAAATCAGGACATCTATTTAATGTTCAAACATATCTCTGCCAAAGGTATTCAATTATTGCGTAGGTCCTTTATATCTCAAGACGATGCCATTGGTTGAAACAATTTAGGCATCAAGTTGTTACATCTCATATGACTTGTTTCGTTCCATTGTGGTTTTGGCTATCTATGCTGGTAAACCTTTAATGAGCCTAATTTGGTGAGAACCAAATCAGTCGCATCAAATCAGGGTTTCGTTGTCTGTTAAAATTTATCAATTTCTGAAATGGATGACTAATTGATATATTTCACTAAAAAAATTGTACCTTGTGAATTGAGGCCTTCTGAAGGCTTCGGTTTGAGGCTCACATTCGACTAAGAATATCCACATATAAGTCTGATGTATCTTAACACATGCAAATTAGAAATTATAGAATAGTTTAAGAAAATTTGGACATCTTATGTAATATACTTAACGTTGCTTCTTATCCATTTAAGAAGACATTATCGACATCCTAATATTCCAAATACTAGTTTATAATTGAAACAAGAGCTTTATTGTTGCCATCCTATTAATGGGATATAATCTTTCTATGTAATCAATAAGAAGAGCTTTATTGTTGCCATCCTATTAATGGGATATAATCTTTCTATGTAATCAATACCTATACTCTATATTTTTTATTACCATATAATCATCTAAAGCGAAAAGAATTTTGTAACTATAAATTGAAATATGAATACAGTCTCATATATTGACATGAATGGGGCAAAACACGAATTAATCACCAAAAAAATCAAAGGAAAAGATAGCAAACCACACAATGATTATTACAATGCATGTTGAATTAATTAAATATTAAATTATAAATGAAAAGAGATGAAGATTTACGAACAAAATGAAAAGGCTTGAAAGGTAAAGACCATGAGTTTATTGATGTGTGTCTTCACTTAACTAATTCTATTAAATTTATACTCTAGAGATCTTATCTGTCTCATTGGATTACAAATAATAAAGTTTAGGCAGATTTGAGGCATAAATCAAAAATTGAAAGTTGTTTCTAGAAGACACACCCATGTCTAGAAGTCACACGCCCATGTCAATGGTAGACATGATTTTGTGTCTGACCATGTAGGCTTCTCTAACCATGAAGAAGTTGAAAGTAAGCTGACCATGTAACTCTCTATGATCATGTATCTCTGCGCTGTTAAGTTTTGAAGCTTAAAGGTCAATCACAATCATTGTATACATATGTGTAAATCATCATGTATGCTATAAACCTTATCCTTTTAAAGATTTAAAGATAAGTTTGAAGAGAAAAAAGTTATATGAGACAGAAACACTCAACAGAAGATGAATTTTAGAGTTCAAATAACTTTGTTTGACTATAGTTTTAGTAGAATTTGATATCTAGGATTAGTTAGGAGTAGTTTTGGTATAAAAATATCAAATTGTACTCAATCCTAGTGTGTGAGAACCTTAGAGTTTAAAGAGCTAAAAAAGTGAGAGTGCTTTATAGAGTTTAATAGGTTTTGTTGTAGTTGTCTTGTGAAAGAGTGATTAGCTTAAAATCTTTGTCACTTGTATCTTGCTATTTTTATTTAGTGCATTTATTTTTAGGTTGTCACGTGATTTTTACCTCAACATTGAAGCGGTTTTCACATTAAATCTTATGCTCAATTTAGCTTTCAGTCATCTTGATTGTCTAAGTGGTTTGTCTCTAATTGAGTGAATTTATCGATCTTGCAGGTGTTGTTGCTTGAATCCCCCAATAAGTGGTTATTAGAGCCTTAGATATGGAGAGTAGCAATAGTTATATGATGAAGTTAACGTGGACCAACTACTCGAAATGGAGACTAATGATGGAAGGTCTTTTGCATTGCATGGATCTCTATGATCCAATTGATGTGGACAAAAGAGTAAATGATGATGTCTCGTCTAAATCAGAGAAGATGATAGATAAAGAGTGGGAGAAGATGAAACGAAAGACCTAGGGAACTATTAGACAGTGGATTGATATCGGTATCTTTAATCAGATATCCAATAGATGGATCCTTTCAAGATGTGGAAGAAGTTGAAGGGTCTTTATGAGAGGAAACTCGCTCATAACAAGGCCTCGTAGATTAAAAAGCTTACAAACCTAAAGTTGAAGACTAGAAAATTGGTGTCGGAGTATCTCAATGGTTTCGAGGATATCATCAATAAGTTGATTACTATGAAGATTATTTTCGACGATGAATTACAAGTGTTGTTCTTTTTAAGTTCTTTACTGGATAGTTAAGAGACTTTAGTTATGATTATTAGCAACTTCACGCTGGATGGTGTGCTTTCTTTATATATGATCAAATAGAGCATGTTCAATAAAGAGATTATGAGGAAGGAGATTGATGTCGACAATGTATAAGCTCTTATGGTAGAAAACAGAGAAAGAAGCTTGAGTAGAGGTCAAGGTAAGTCGAAGAATAGGTCAAAGTCAAACAAGAGCAAGAAGACCAAAACATGCACTATTGCACCAAACTTGCTCACATAAAGAAGTTCTGCTACAAGTAGAAGAGAGACCGGAAGAAGCAAGAAAACTAGAAGGATGGTGATGACAACAACACTGCAGAATGACATATGGAGACACTCACTAGTTGCGCAAATCATTGATATTTCATCTTAGTGAGTGTCTATATATTATTCACTTAGATTTAAAGTGACTTATTGATATAAGTGCGCCTTATCATTGTGTTCCAAGGAGAGAGTATTTTACCAACTACAGGAGTGGTGATTTTAAAGTGTGAAGATGGACAATCAGAGCTCTAGTAGCATCATTAACATGGGAGACATCCAAGTTCAAATCAACATTGGGTGCATGATGACCTTAAGAGGTATACAACATATTTAAAACTTATGTCTTAATTTGACGTCTGTGAATATGCTTGAATAAAAGGGAAATTGGCATACTTGGCGATGATAAGTGAGAGTTGTTGGCCTTGGGTCTCGGTTCCTTATTTCGTAGTGACAAGGTGCCAAAATTGGGAGACTTTTAAAATAAAATAAATAAATAAGCTACGATAAAGATAAAAAGAATTCATAATGGGAGTAAAAATAAATACACAAACAATTAAAATAAAATAGCATAAAATAAAATAGACATGAAAATAAATCGAATTGGGAGTTGAACAAATAAACAAACAAATGAATAAAGGAAATAAAAAAAGAAGAAGTGAAAGAGTCACGGTCGTGACTTTTGAAAAATCACGAC
>JANZXP010000001.1:16287830-16299859 GCA_027576715.1 Erythroxylum flavicans
TGTAGACTGTGTTTTCTCTCCATGTTGCCGTCGTTTAGGTCTCTTCCATCTGCTAGAAGCTGGCGTGTTTTGCTTCTGACCTCCTCCTTATGCTGTTGCACGAACTGTTAATGCATGTGGTTCTTGATTGTGGACTACTGGAGTTTTAATCATCTCCACATAATTAACACAATTACATCAGTCCATTAAGCTTAAAAAGTTAGTTCAACTTAGGCCAATGTTACAGTAAAATTTAGAATATATAATTTTGGGTTTTAACTAATAAAATATGAATAATCATGCCCATATGTGTAATAAAATAATTATATGGACTAAGTTTAGGAGGATAAAAGATGTAATATTTTACACTTATCACTGGTACATAAAGAGACAAGAAGAAAAGCCTTAATCACCTTGCATCGGTCAGTTTTAGGTGTGAAACATGAAGAAGAGAAACATGGCATATGAAGGATTTGACTTATCTCTTATTCACCAAAGGCTAGGCTGGAGCGTCTTCCGTATAAGGCTAGGTTGGAACCCATTTGCTTGCGACACTCAATCCAATCTGTCTCAAAGCTCACTCCTCAGTGCCCCAAGATGGTGGTGATCGCCAGATCCCTCCAACCCTAATAGCGTAAAGCAAGAAGGAGATCTGTGATTTTTGGGGATTTCTTTTCCGCTTTTGTCCCAATGATGGATCTATAGTTTTTACCTTAGAACTTTGCCGTTTTTTTACATGTGTTTAGTTTTAGGAGTTGAACGTTGTTGTTTTATGGTTGATCAGAGAGTGTTATGACTCTCTCAACTTTGTATTTCTTTTCTATCATTTATTATCTTTAATTTTAAAAAAAAAACATATAAGCTGACCGTATAAGTTTACATGGTAGTGTAAGCTGATCATGTAACTCTCTGTGACTGTGTATCTCCTTGATATCATGTTTTAAAGCCTAAGGGTTGAACACAATCATTGTACATAACTATGTAAATGACCGTGTATGTTATAAACCTTATCCTTTTGAAGATTTAAAGATAAGTTTGAAGAGACAGAAGTTGTATAAATTAGAAACTCTTAATATAAGATGAGTTTTAGAGTTCAAATAGCTTTGTTCAATTACATTTCCTTAGAATTTGATTTCTAGGATTAGTTAGGAGTAGTTTTGGTATAAATATATTAATTTATAGTCAATCCCAATATTTGAGAACCTTAGCGTTTAGAGAATTGGAAAAGTGAGAGAGCTTTATAAAGTTTAAAAGAGAGATTTTGTTGTAGTTGTCTTGTGATGGAGTGATTAGCTCGAAATCTTCAACACTTGTATCTTGATATTTTAATTTAGTGAATTTATTGTAGATTTAATTCCCGATCATTTATGACACATTTTGATCGGTATAAAGTTTTAGAAAGTCTTAAGGTAGTCAAAAATGCATGACAGTCAAATAGATAAAATAAATGGAACCAGATGATTGGAGGCCTAAAGATAGTTGACTACGAGCACGATTGAAGGAGCTATGAGTTTAGATTGGTCTAAAGAGTGAGACTAAGATTTCTTATGATTTTTGACAACCAGTAATAATATCATTTAGTAAAACTATGTATTTGACTAATCAGGTGCATGGGACTTTTTAGTTATAACTAAACTAATATAATAATCACAATTTCAAATATCTGATTCTACTAACGAAAATTTTAATGAGTTGCAGCTTAATTAACAAAAACAAAAGAAGAAAGTTTAGATTTATTTTTAATGTTCAAAGGATATCTATGTTTTTTTATGTACTTTTCAATCATAAAACTTCTGATATCTACATTTACATTCATCTCCTACTATTTGAAACAAAGGTTCTTGATCAAAAACAAAACTACAACCATAAATTAAAGATTACAAGTTACATTGCTAACAATGCTAGCGAATAAATATGGTAACGAATCAAGTTAAATGAATTAAATTAAATAGAGGTAAACTTTTTTTATTTTTAATATCTACTTTTTTGAAGTTTTTAGTTTAAAAATTTGTTTTCATTAATATTTTATTGATATGATTGATGAAATACGTAAAAATTAATATTCAAAGAAGTTATATGAGTGATTCTTCATCTTTTTTAATATAATTTTTGATCCCTCTTATTACAAATAAATTGGTGGTTATATATTCAAAATGTGGTCTTTTATTTGAAACTAAAAAAAGCATGAGAGAAAGACATGATGTATTACATTAATATATTAGTTACATCTATAAAATATTAATATATATAATATTATTGAATTATTCAATTTTTAGAAATTTAAAAAGTTAAAATAAAATTTTCAAATTTTAAAAACTTTAGAGCTTCTTAATTTATTATCCATTAAAAACTTTGAATTGGATGGTGGGTCTTGAACTTCATGAGTAGTTTCACCCATTAAAAGCTTATAAAATCTAATTGATTTTAGATAAAGTAGAAGAAAATTTGTAGTCAAAAAGTGATGTCAAAATGGTGAAATTTGAGGTGAATTTTTTCTATTATTCTTACTGCCATAAAAGAATAATATACACATGTGTGCAAACAAAGTCTTATACTCTTTAAAATCTCTCCTAAAAATATTCCTAGAATATCTCATAGTTATTTTAATATCTTATATTTATCAATCAAAGATATACAAAATACAATTACTATATTTACATATTTATTTATCTTACTCAATAACTCCTTAAGTTAGTGCATGGAGATTTTGAATGCCCAATTTGTGGAGAAAATAGTCAAACTGATGCTTGCCCAATGCCTTTGTAAAATAAAAGCTAGTTATGCATTAGAAGGAATATGAAATGGATGAATAGTGCCTCTCATTATTTCTTCTATAATAACATAACAATCCACTTCAATATTTTGTCCATTTATGAAATACTAGATTCTTTGTTATATGCAACACTATATGCCTATCATAATATATCTGTATAGGAGTAGAGTGTATCACACTTAGACTAAACAAAATCCCTTTTAGCCACTTCAATTTAGTTGTTATGGCCATATGTTTGTACTCTACTTCTACAGATGACCTGGACATTGTATAATATTTCTTAGTCTTCTAAGAGATTAGAGAATAGCCTAAGATCATAAATCACCCTGTGAGAGATCTCCGTGTCCAAAGAAAACTAACCTAATTTGAATCACACCATTAATATAATTGTAAGTCATATTCACTTCACAACGGAATACCTTATATCGAATTGCATTTAAAAAATGTGAATACCCTAAGTGTAGCTTCCTAATGTTCTTTTGGACGATGCATAAATTGTGATAGTACATGTACATAGTAAGACAATTCCAGTCTAGTGAAACATATATATACTAGATGACCTACCAACTGTCGATATCATTGTGGATCACTAAGAAGGCGTCCATAAGCTAGTGCTAACTTATGGTTTTTCTCTATATAGACATTTTCAGGTTATTCTCCTAGTAATCCAACCTTGGAGATGATAACTAAGGCATATTTATTATTGACATAAGAAAACTTCTTTTGAAATTCTAATAACTTTGACACCTAAAAAATATTTCAAGTTCTTAAATCCTTCGTGTGAAAGAAACCACTTAAATATGCCTTGTAGCTTTGAATGCAACATGATTATTTCTAGAAATTATCAATTCATCAACACAAGAACATTAATCTGAACCCCATTCTTCTGTAGTGTAAATAATGAATAGTCAGATTAGGATTGTCTAAAACCATACCCTTTTAAGGTAGCCAACAACTTGGCAAACTAGCATTTTGAAGCCTGCTTCAACTTATAAGTGATTTTTATGCTCTACAAATTATGCCCAGACATTGTACTTTAAATACTGGGGGTATATTCATATACTTTTCTTCTCAAAGATCTTTATGTAAGAAGGTGTTATGTACATCCATTTGGTATAACTCCCATTGCTTTGCTACAACCATATTTAAAAGTGTTTGCATTATAACCATCTTGGCAACTAAAGGAAACATTTTAGTGTAATCAATTCCTTCTACTTGATGGTTGTCAAAAATCACCAATTGAGTTTTAATTCACTCTATGAAACTATTAGAGTTGTATTTTATTTTGCATATCCACTTATATTTGGTTGCCTTATTCCCAAGTGGTAATTTTTTAACCTCCCATGTCCCATTATTTCCAGGTGCCTCAATTTCAGTCTACATTGCCTCTCTCCTCCTTTCATCTTTCAATGATTCTATAAAGGACAGTTAATGATTTATAGTAATAGCGACAAGAAAATTTTGATATCGCAAATAAAATTTATCACAATTCATATAGTGCGCTATTTGACAAGGTGTACCTAAGGTATGCATTGGGGCAAATGAACTAGTGGAAAAGCTTAATTTCTAGATTGTATTAGTAATATAGTCTCATAGATAAACATACTGCTATTTTATTCAATTTCCATGACCCAGTTAACGCTCATTGCTCTCAATTTTGTTACCCCTCATGTTTTAGGTCTCTTATAGGTCTCCATCCCTTATTTCTTAGACCCCTTGGGCATTATTGCCTTATAAATGATGGGCTGCCTCCTCAAATTGTCTTTCTCCATCATCATATACACCCCTTCACTACTTCACTCTTATGTTCTCCGTATTTAACAACTGATGCAATTCGAACATCTACCCCAACTCTATCAAATTCATCATCAATAACTCCCTCAAAAACTCCTCTCCTAAAATTCCCACTATAACTAGGGCCTTGTTATGTAAATGAGAATTCATTCTTATAAAAATCAAAATCTCTAAAAAAAAGTACTCTCTTATTTCTAGATCATATAATTTCCAACCTTTCTTCTCATATAGGTACCCAACAAAAATGCAACAATGACTTTTTCTTGCAAATTTATCCCCTTTCTTTCCTTGGTTATATGCATAACACAACAAACCAAACACTCTCAGGTGCTTATATAAAGGTGGTTACCCATGTAAAACTTCATATAGGGTTTTCCGTTTAAATTGAGGACAAAGTTCTATTTATTATCCTACAACAAATAGACATTCTCCCCAAAAATTGAATGGAAAGTGCCCTTGAGAGTGTAATGCTTGTATACATTCAAAATGTGTCTATGCTTTCTCTCCACCCTACCATTTTGTTATATGGTCCCGATATAAAAATTTTGAAGAATAATTCCAAATTTAAGAAAATAATATTTCATGTAAGTAAATTCTGTCCTATTATTACTTTAGATAATTTTAACTTTTTCATTATATTGTTGTTGCACCATGGAAAAAAATCAACATCGCATGTGTCACCTATTTCTTATCAATTAACAAAAACACCCACTTTTTTATGAGAATAATCATCTATTATCGTCTAAAAATATGAAGCACCATATGACAATAAAGTTATATACAGACCCTATAAATCACATTGTATAAGTTCAAACTTATGAGAAAGTTTATGATCATTTAAAGGAAATTTATTTTTAGTTTATATAGCCTCTTGACATTTATCACAAGCTTTATTCATAATCTCACTATTTTTATTGGAAACAACATTGGGAACTGAGTTGGTGACTTTTAGACAAGGGTGTCCCAGACCCTTGTTCCAAAGACCAAGTGAGCAAACTCCATCAGTCATAATGCCTTTGCTATGGTACCATTAATATGTGATATTTTATTTGTTTTAAATAGTAAAGGCACAGTGGAGCTGTAACTAGCACCGACAAGTATGGGTTGATTCCTTTAGGACTAAAAATACTAGAAATAACCTCTTTTCTATTATGCAACTGACGAATAAGATGATGATTTTATTAAAAACTAAACTAAAATAAAATTTAACATAATAATAAATCAGGATGTAGATAATAAAAAATAAATCAATATCAAATAGCTAGTACCTAGGAAATGAATCCCCCAAATATTTCTTAAGTATTAATTTTAATTTTGCCATTAAATTATTGATCATTGGACTGTGAAAATTTCTATCTTATGTTAATAACTCTCTTAAGACTATTAATAACTAATCATCGGTTGATTAACAGAAAATTTCACTATTAATTTTGACCATAATCTAGAGGATTTATGTCGACCTATCTCTAGGTTTATATGTAACTCGTTCTAATTATGATAGGTTTATTCATATGAAAGGATTTCTCAATTTTAATCTTATGAAATCATACATTGAACTAATATCCAGACATATTAATTCATGAATAAAAACACATAATTGAATCACAATGAATCAATCAATTAAATTGCATTAGATAAAAGATCAAATCATAGTATCCACTTTAACCTAGGGTTCATTATACCTGGACAGTAAACAAACTTAGTTCCCAAATATAGAAAATGAAACAAACATCACAAGTTTAGAAAAACAATTAAAAAGAAAAGAGTCCATGATATATATAATCCATTTTCCCTAATGTAATCCCTCTTGAAACTTTGAAAAAAGGCTGCTCTCTAACAAATCTCTTGAAGTAATTTTTGTGTTTTCCTTATCCTAGGTTCAGAATTACATCTCCAGCTCTAAATTTTGTCTCTAGATCTGACTCTAATTGCCTCCCTCTAACCTCTTCATAATTATCTTTTATATTGTGCAATATAAGGTTTCTATAATATACATAGTCAAGTGAGTTATTGGGTATCTCAAAAATCACCTTAAAATTGTGAATTTACACATTTTCAAAAGCTTACAAGTAGGGATGGAAATGGACCAAACTTGGCCCAGATCGGGCTTAAGGTAGCATGCCCGAATCCAAGTATGATCAGGCCTGAGACCCGAGCTTGACCCCAGTCCATCTCGACCTAATCCTCTTTTTTTAAGAAATTAAAAATGCAAAACAATGTCGTTTTTAGTAAAATGAAGTTTTACTTATAAATGTCAAGCTTTGAACTGGGTAGTCTGAGATTGAGCCCAACATGAGGCCCAATTTTTTAGAAATTTTAGGGTCGAGGCTTGGTCAACCCATGTCAAGTCCATTGATTTCGAGGTGGTCTAGCCTAGTCCTGGCCCTGGCCTTGGCCCAATTGCCATCTCTACTTACAAGAGCATAAAACACGACCATATATATTACTTACATGGGCGTGTATCTTTATAGGGGAAAAACAACTTCAAAGCTTTACACGTTCATAATTTCTTACACGACGGTGTGTGTTACTTATACAGGTGCGTACATCTTCACACATGCATATACCTTTAAAATAGCTTCAATTCTTTCATTTTCTACTCCAAATTCTTCTCTTTTTTATTTATACAGCTAGTTGAGATCTAAAAACACACTATAAACAAAATAAGTACAAATAAAACAAAAAATCTTAAATAACAAGCAAAAGCTACTAAATATGGGCATTAAAACATAGTCTATTAATTGTTTATCAAACATTGCCACACATAAGCTTTTGTTTGTCCTCAAGTAAATCATAATCCAAATCATCAAACTTAAAAATATCCATCCCTTAATAACCTCAACATTCACACCTTAAATCATCATATCATATCAACCAGATTAATATACAATTAGACTCAAATTATCCTAGAACCAACTTTTATAAGTTAATATCAATGGCAATCACATTTATAATCTTTTTGAAATCAAAAAAACTAATTTCATACCCTCACAAAGGATTCACTCAATGCACTCAAAGTAATTAGGGTGAAAAATATAACAAACTCTTAAATTTAATACATAGGAGGATTCATAACTATAAGCTTGCAATAAATTCACATCTCCACCGCTTATAAGTAAACTAGAAACAAAAATCAAATGTTCTTTTAAAAAGGTGTAATGAGGCTTAGGTAAAGGTATGATAGGGATAATTAAACAGGGTAATAATATTGAAGGAAATTCACATAAACAATAATATATAAAACTCAGTTCTTCATAGAGAATAGGTCCTTTAAACAATAATTTCATTAATATAACAACAATTCTTCTGACTCTCCAAAAAATATCCTAACCTTTTTTTCATTATGCTCGCAACACATAATTTTCAACTTTTGAACTTCTTTGAGTAACTTTGGGGCGAATATAAAATTATAACAATGAAATACTCAAGAAGAAACAAATTAATAGTCACTGTGTACTAATAATCATAGATATATTTGGACTTTTTTACTAAAATTCTTCAATATAACCCAAGTTTCAAGCAATTAAATAAATTAAAATCTTTCAAAGTTCAAAAATAATGAAAGTTTGAACAACAAAAATAGGATAAAGGCTATCAACGTGGTTATAATCTATCAAAAGGACTAGGTCATAAAAGTGGTTACTCAGAAGGGATAAAAATAAGATCGATAATAATCAAGGAAAATGGGATAAAACAAATGGCTAAATATAAGTGCCTTTATCATTTTAATACCTATAGTTTAAAAAAATGATCTCAAAATGAATAATAAAAGCAAGCACTATAATCATCCAACTATGTATAATAACATAGAACAAAGAATAAAAGAGCATAAAATAATGATGTATTCATTCTTAGGATTAAAAGCTCAAAAATAGGTTTCATGTGTGTAAATAATATGCAATTTTTATTCAAATTAATTATCTCAATGATTACTAAAAATTGTAATCTATACAAGCAAGTATATCCTAACCTTCATCCTTTTGCATACTAATTTAATTTAAATAATCAATAATAATATAAAGTATTTAAGATAGATTTTAACTAAATCGGGATGTCAGTAATAAGAATAAATAATAAAGATTATATTAAGCTTAAGAAATATGAAAATTTTCATCAAATTTTCATTAACAACTTCTCCATACTTAAAATTGTACATTCTCCCTGTTGCACACAATAGAAACACACAAAAAAATATCAACAAAAAACACAAAAAATAATAAAGGAATGTTTTAGAGCTTCCCTAAATAACAAAAACTACAAATTGTAAGTTCATTGAAGATTCCATCTAATATTATATACAATCATCCTCATTAAGTAAAAACAAAAAGGGATAAAAAGGATAAAAGGAAAATAAATAAAAATAAAAATAAAATGTCATTACAATATTAAAGTTTAGACAAAACAAAATGATAATTAAAAATACACAAATAATAAAAGAAACAAAAGAAAACTCTAATAAAGTATCCAATACTACTTCTAACACTATCAGTCCATTGGTCAGTCTAATATGTCAATTACTGGAGGATTCTCGAGTCTCTGAGCATTGTATGGCTATAGAGCCAAAGATGACATGATAACTTTAGATAGTAAAGGTGGTAAAATAACCTAAAGTATCTTGCCATCTGTATTCCAACCTCCTCTATCCATATTTCTTGGGCCTTAAGTCTCTTTGTCTGCTCTGTCAATGCCAGCTGGTTCACTTAGATGGTGCATTAGACTCCAAGATCTAGCCCATATACTTCTTCATTTGAGCAATCTTCAATAGGTTCTGGTGTCCAGATGGCGTCAGTGTTTTGGACAATCTTGCACTATCCAATAGATCTAGATCCTCCTAATACTTTGCTCCTTGCTGATGTTGCTCCTAAAGTGATGGGCATCCATCTCATACGAAAAACCATTCAGAGGGCCATATACTCCTGAATCTCCATAAAGTCCTGATTGTAAAGCCTCGTCATCACGAAGAAGTCTGTGTAACTCATCCTCTTCATATCTCTGAGCATCTTAAATTGGGTCATACTTAGTTGGTACCAATTATAATGGCTCTTTCTATGAAGAAAGTAAAAAACACTTCAAGGGTAAGCTCCTAATATATAGGCTCCACAATCTCAAAAAATTAGGACCACGTTATAATACTAATACTAATTATCTCCCAATTCTACTAGACCAAGTTGATATGCTCTAGTGCCTCCTAGTCTATGCATCTGCTAGTCCCAAATCTCTTGTTCTTAAGCCTCTGGAATTGCTCCTTATGGGCTCCAACATTAAAAACCAACATCTCGTGTTACTTTGGTGGATGACCAATTGTCTCTCGTACTGGTGGTGGGTGAGCTCCACTCTAGTCTTTAGATGACCTTTCACCTCTATATCTTTTTCTTAGTGCCTTCTTTACTCTTCCCTGCAGCACTGCTTTTGTTCTTCTTGTCATTGTACCTAAAATGAAATAAAATTTGAGGAAATAACAAATATCAATCCAAGAAAAATAAATTTTCATACACTTAATTCGTACACTCACTATGATATGCAATTGTGAAAATTTATAAAATTAAAAATTAAATTAAACTAAAAATAATGTAATTAACAAAATAATTAGAAAATTAAAGTAATGATAAAATTAATAACACAATCAAAACACAATTAACAAACAAAATTAATCTAATTATGCAATTGCTAATTAAGTTCCTAAAATCCAAAATTAAATTAAACTATTAATCTTATACTAAATACATAGTTAAATCCTAAATCTTGTAAAATATTAAATTGGTATGAAATTAAACTAATAACACTAACTAATTACTAAAAAACAACAAATTATACCTAATCTAACAAAACTGTTGCAATTCATAACCTAGTGAGCAAAATTAACATATACCCAAATTCAAATTCCATTCAATCCACCCACAATTCATCAAAATAAGCAAATAATTCGAAAGGAAAAGATTGAAATTTAACTTGGAATTGAAAAAAAAGAAAAAATAGGTAAATTTACCCTAGAATGGAGGAATTGTGTGACCTAGAATTTGGGGAAGAAAAAAATCATATGATCTACAAAAATATCTAAAAATCTGAGTGTACTCCACATAAAACAAAAGAAAAGTTCACTTAAATGTTGCAAAATCACTTTAGAAAGCTCAACTAGGCTGTAGGAGGGTGAGGCATAATAGAGGGGTGGTGGAAGAGGGAGAGAATATGGGAGAAAAAAAGAAAGTTAGAGCTTTTAAAGGATCGTGGACTTACACAATTAGTTACATAGTCGTGTAACCAACCCTATAAGTCACTGTAATTGTGTGACTCAATACATATTCGTGTGTATATTCACAGGTTTATATGGTCTTATGTACAAGCACAAAATGTGTGACTTATGGATACAGGTGTGTCCCTCGCCCATGTAACTCTTTGTAATTGTGTGTCAAAATCTTAAAACTTACAGAGATGTACAAGGCTGTGTCTAGTGATCGTGTAAGTCACTGGAACAGTGTATAACATGCAGTAATGAGATTCTTATATACACGGGTGTGTACATAACCACGTATACACAAAAATTCTTTAAAACTTTAGAAATTTTCACTCAAAGTCATAAGAATCAAATAACACATACTATAAACACAAAAACAGGCAATATTAAATAAAGATGATCTATAACCTAATAAAAACACACCAAAAATTAATGAAATCCTAATTTAAAAGTTAAAAATAATCAAATTAACATAATCAAATTAAACAAAACCATCCTAATACTTAGGTTGCCTCTAAAGTAGCATTTGATTAACGTCTTTAATTAAACGCACTTATCATAACCAAGGCAGCTTATAAAGATTAAGTTTTTACTTTCTTACCATAGGTTCCTTAAGCTCTAAGTAAGCTACCTACTTTTTCCTTATGCCATATTTCTTATCTTTTTTTTTTACCTTAGACTAAAAACTGCTTCGACGGACCT
This sequence comes from Erythroxylum flavicans, assembly GCA_027576715.1. Lineage (NCBI taxonomy): Eukaryota > Viridiplantae > Streptophyta > Magnoliopsida > Malpighiales > Erythroxylaceae > Erythroxylum > Erythroxylum flavicans. The sequence continues at coordinate 16,299,311 of JANZXP010000001.1, forward strand.
TTAACAAAAGATTCTTACAAAACTTTTGAAACTGAATCATCAAATGCACCACTAATATAATCAACATCAACAAGCTCAAGGGAATATTTTATGACATAAGACATTTTAAATATGACCACTTCATCTCCATCTTAAGTACTAGCTCGCCCTCACTATTATTAATTTTGGATAAAAAGGGTTTACCTATAACTAAAGTTACTTCTATATCCTTCTTTATATCAATAATCATAAAATTAACTGGAAAATATTATTGTCAACCCTAACAAATATATCCTTAATAATACATCTAGTATATTATACCGATGTGTCTGTTAATTATAAACTCATCCTAGTAGTTTTTGTTTCCCCTAACCCTAACTTTTTAAACAAATAATAAGGCATAATATTAATATTGGCCCCAGCCTTTTCTATTTTTAAGCTACCAATTTGACAAGGTGTAATACCCCCTCACCGTAGGGTACGCACCGGGACGCCCGTAGGTCATTCCGGTACATATCCTATGATAAGGGAGCGCTACGTGCGATTACTATAATTACTCCACATGGCATC
>JANZXP010000001.1:16303469-16331148 GCA_027576715.1 Erythroxylum flavicans
TAATATTTTGAATTAAGTATTTTTCTTTTTTATTTTGAATAGAAGATATTATTATTATTGGAAAATTGGAGTAGGATGTAATCTCGTGGCCATCGAATAAATATGATTTTTTTATTTTTTGAAAGGTAAGATCACTTAAAATTTTATAATATGATTAACAAATAAATATAATAAAGTATGAATCATAATTCGTAATTTATTTTGAAGATTGATCTTTTTTATCGTTTTTTTCCAAACATCTTTTAAAATTGACTTATCTCGACTATTGTAATCAAACAATTATCCAGCCTCTAATGATATTTATAGAATATGTTGAGAGAACTTTACAACTATTGTAGAGAAGGTTAGGTAAGGAGTACTAACTCCTTGGAAGCCTAATCTTATTTATAATAGGACTTGAACTTTTTAGTAATTTAATTAAAATAAAATTCTAATTTCAATAAAACTTTAATTAGAATACAAATTAACTCCAAATAAAATTTAATATCTCATATTAGTTCTTATTGAATATCTCATATCTAATCATTAAGTTTCTCAAACTTTATAATCAAGTCTAACTTGATCAAAATACATTTTCTCTCTTCAACCTATTTTTTGTATGGTATTTCTAGATTATGTTAACAATGAATAAAAATTATAACCTTAAATCATATTTAGTATTAGATAAATTAAACTCCTTTAATTTATCTTTAGTTCTCTAACTAAACAATTTATATCCATAAATCAAAATTAATGTCTAGCAATGCATCATAACTACCTAAATATTTAGGAATATTAAAGTAGTTTTCGTTAATCTTTTCATACATGATTTTTTGTATACTCCAATATTTTCATTGTATAATGTTCTGATTGAGCATAAAACATCAAATTAATATATACTCTATTTTAGTTCAATCATGTTAATTCATCACCATTAGTAATTTATTCAATTAATAACATTTGAAAACTATTTTTAAAGTGTTTTCTACCTTTGCCAAGAATTGCTTGAAACAATACTAATCGAGAACAACGAAACATTCTTCCTAATTACTTTAGGGTGATGAATCATATATTAATTACTCAACCACCTTCATAAAGTTCATGTTATATATAATGATTACTGAATGAGCTACCTTTGAATAGAATAGGTTATAAATACTATCAAAATATAACAAGTCTTATATGAGATACTTTGATGATCTCAAGTCCAATGATTACTTATATAATTATCACAATGAGGTTAGTTTAGTGAATTTATTTTCTAACTAGCACTCACACGTTTATTTAAGTATTGTCATACTTTAGTATATAAAATTGACTGCTTCCTTCACAAGGAAAAACGTATCGTGTGATAGTCTTTTATGTTCTATTAATGTCTAATTCTATGAGTAATTTAAAGATAATACATAGGTGCAATATGAATCTCATAATTATAATTTGATCATAATTTTATTTGTATTATATGTTTATCCCAAAGACTTTATCATATACATCTAAATATGTATAAGAAAAAAATGTCTTTAAATAATTATGTCATAATCAATTGATTGGCTATAGGGTATAAACCAATATTTATGATTTTGATTTATTTTAGATATTTTATAGGTTCCATTATTTTGAGCCATCCATGAGATTACAACCTTTTCCACAAAAACACCTCTAATATTATAAAAATTAAATCAAACTAAATTTCTTTTTGGTTATGGAAATTAAACTTCTAATTGCTTTTAAGATATTTGTGAAGATTTTAGCTTGGGGAGTGAAAAAGTTGAAACTAAAAATAAAGGCATTCTTTTTTTTCCCCTGAATTTTAACCTTAACACTTCTTTTTCCTTTTCTGCCTTCAAATTCTCAAGCCAAAGCAACGACTTCAAATGTAAACAATAAGACTCTATTTCGAATTACCACTACCCCTTCTACCCTTTTTTCCAATCCTTTTTATGTGCCTTCTAAAAAGGAGAAATATTCGCCAAAAGAAAAAAAAGAAAGGTAGCTGCGGGAAAGTACAAAAATTTAACTCTAAAGTCAAAAGAATAGCCCTCTAGTGATGGTGATGAATGAAAGAAAGCAGGAACAACCCTGGTATTGCATATATGCTCGTAACATTCTTTGTCTGAGAAAACTCACGTGAATGATCTGTCTTCATATCAGCGGATATTATATAATTATAACAAAAAAGAATATCATCATAGTACAATTCAAGCAGTTGGACCATATTTTTTCTTGTGAAAGTGTGGGCATAGCTTTACATAAATTTTCACCGTATTCTTAGGTGAGGCCACTTTGTCTTTGATTCTGCATATAAAGCTGTCACTCGAGTAAACTCCCAGTCTCGTAACAATGGGGTTTTTGTTGTGCTCCATATTCTTTACTAAAAGCCTTATAATGTCTATTAAATGATTTAAATTAAGGTAGAGTGTTTATTCTTCTTCTTGTACAAAAGAAAAAGATGTTCTTTAACAATAGATGATCCATTAATCAATTAATTAAAAAAATGAAATATTCTTTTAAAAATTATAATTCATTTTAAAATTGTACTTCATAATTTAAATTTTCTTAATTTTGTACATTTTCCCATCAAATTAAGATGATTGTAAAATTTTTCAATTTTAGGATGATCTTTATCTTGCAACAATTTGATTATGAATTCTTAAGTCATCTTAGTAATTACAAATGCTGTGACCTTCATTCCAAAGTACTAGCTAAACTGTTCTAATAGAACACATTCAATGTAATATTCATCTACAGAATGAAAATTGTAAGGAATTAGGAAAGTAATTATTTTCCCCTTTTTAATGAAAAAAATGATTTTTTAAAACAGATTGAAATAGAAATGAGAATTTGACTTGACAGTTTGGATGGACTTGACAGTATATCATTGTTGAAACTCGAGAGAAATTGATAGTTTATAATTTATATGTTAGAAAACCAGAAACAATAAAATCACAAAGTCAGTGCCCGATCTTGTAAGGCAGTACATATCCTTCATGAACTTGCTCAATCAGTATTTCACTCAGCTTTGTTTGTGCAGTCACTGATACATATCCAGACAGTGGATATTTGAGACCCCATCTCTCGTTGTTGCCAGCCCATTATGGCACTCTAATACTTGGATGGTTCCTTTTTTTTCCACAAAAACGAGCATTAAGATAAGTTGCATAATATTTGTACTCGTATGGAGCATCCGACAAGAGAACAAAATTTAGTAGGAATCTTACTGTACAATGAGAGTAATCGTTCTTTTCTTCCCTATTCTTTCTGTTTGGAACTTTCCTAGGCTCCTTTCAATCATTTTCTTTGAATTCTATTAGGGTATAACTTGTGGGATTCTTGATAATGCTCCTTCCATATTTTCTGCCTTAGATGCTCGCATGTTATGATCTAATCTAGCTAGTCTGCTAAGGGCCAACAAGTCAATTAACCAATATTATTGCAATATTGGATACTTATGATAGATCGGTATTAATTTATATTAGTTTGATCTATAAATAAACACAAAGTTACAATTGAAATTAGAATTAGAACTCCACATTCAATATTTTCTTTAAATCATAAAGCTATGCTTCAATTCTTGAATGTTTTAGACTTAATTATGGAACCAATCAATGATTCTCTTCACAATCATACGCTATGTTAGATTGAATCTTAATAAGAAATTTAAATAAGTCAGCACCTCACCTGACAATTTAAACTGTAGCTTGTGGAGGATTTGAACTATTTGGTCTTCAAGGTTAAAAAGCTTTCTCACATGCGCGCATACTTGTTTATCTATTTACTAGAACAAATTCTCCCTCACTTTCAGAGAAGCTTCCCCTCATCTCATGAAATGGGAATTTCACATGTATCAAGGCGCAATCTTCTTTTTGTAAAGCTCCGCGCTTTATCCATACTAAATATAAAGTGCAATGATAAAGTTAATCATTGCAACACCTAAATTTCTTAGAATGACATAAAAGCCTGTCATGTTAGAAGCATAGTTTTGAAGGTTACAACTTACAACGCAACAAGATCAAAGCTCGAAATGAGGGCACTCGCTTGGTGATAAATGTAGTTATTTCGATTGACACTCCCCAATTCCCTTTGTCTATTGGTTCGCTTTCTTAAATGTGTAAACACGGTCATTGTCACCAAGATCCCTATTTCTATGGCTTTCTTATAATTCTGTTATATTGCTAATATTTGTTGAATCCTTGTTCAGTTGTCTTTTTTATGACATGACTAATTTAGATGCGTTAGCAGTGCATATTTATCATTATTTTCAACATCTGCTTTTGTTTTTTCTCAGTTTACAATAGCATTTGTAAATTTTTAATAGATTTCATTTAAATCTCAAGAATCCTTTTCTCTAAATATATATGTAACACATAAATAATTTAAAACTAAATATGGACAAAATTATTATTATTAATCAGGTTAATATTCTCATCATTAGTAGAATCATGAATTTTGATGCACCAAATTCTTAATATTAGCAAAATGTTTATTTAAGTAGATTTTTAATATTTAATTTAAAATCTTATTTTTCCTATGAATACAAAAAGGGGAACTCTTAAACTTTAACATTTAACAGGAATATAAATATAACTAAGGGAAATAATATTTCAGGGATGCAAGAATTTACATAATCTTTGTGCCAAAACAAAATAATAAAAGGGGATTCTCTTTGTTTTCTTTTTTTTGTATTATGTCCATAACTTCTCTCATTGTTCATCTAACTTGTAATTGGAGTTTGGATGGCCCTTCTCTTAGCTCATATTCTCAAAGTCTTTTGTTTTAACTTTTGTTCATAAAAGTGTAAGGCATGTGATAAAGGCTGGGGATGTATAAAGCCCCAAAAGGCATGCTTTGGTAAAAATTTATAAGAATGTAAAAAAGTGCTCCATTACAATTACCAAGGATCACGTCATACTTTAAAGATGATAGTTAAACTTAAAAGCAGTCCCTTTGATCTCTCTAATGTTCTCTTTCTATCTTCCTCCCTCTGGAGAATATGACAGAAGTAACATACAAAATCAATTAGATTTTTCATATTTACGTAGGAATATAATATCTATGTTGTTGATTTGGATGCTCACAGTCACGGCTTGATAGGGTAGGACCTGCCTTTTTCCACTCTTCTCCTCTTTTCTTGCTTTCTGTCTTTCTTGTCTCCTTGTCTTTCTTTAGCTCGCTCTCTCTTTTTTCTTTGCTTTTCTTTTTCTTTTCCTTTCCTTTCCTTTTTTTTTTATCTGATTGTCTCATGCTGACTAGCTGAGTACCCGATTCTCGCCACCAGCACCCTTCAGAACATACAGTCATTTCAAAACTACGAGCAGTGCACAGTTGCACTTCTATATAAATATATAATAATATAGAATCACTATCATATATATATATATATATAATGATCAAAGTGGCCTTCCCAAGGTAAACTCAAGATTAGGCTTCTTGGGGCTCGACTCTGAGAGGGTTGATGAGCTCACATCTGATATTCTTTCATAGCTCAAGCACTTTAGATCCATTTCATTCTGTGGTAAAAGGAGAAGGGAAACAAAACAAAAAGAAAGCAACAGCAGTAAGGAATCATTATTGGAAGCAAACAAAAGTAGGGTTATTCATATATTATTATTACATTTATGACGAGGAGGGAGAGGCAGCACAAGGGAAGTGTGTGAAAGTGGGAATCAAAGGACACTTTGACTCAGGGAATAATAGAATACTTATCTGAAAAAAGAAACCTTGCTAGGGTACAATTTTGAAAGCCTGCTAAAGTATGCCCTAGCTACTGCATGTAATGCACAACTCCTAAGAACATTATGCAATATACTGAACGATATTTACATAATTATGGTTTTGCACCTGAGCTATGGTCAATGTTCTTTTTATGTTCTCTAAATTTCTTAATTACTTTTCTAAGAAAAGTTCTTTCCACATCACATAAGCAGAATCGTACTTAGGACCGTGTTAATCACAATGGTGACCCTTAAAATTTGAGAATGACCTAAACTAGCTAGCTTTTGAAAGGCCTTTGCCTTTCTTTCTTTTTCTTTGGCAATAAATATGACTGAAAAGAAGAAAGAAAATAGCTCATCTGCTTTTCCTAACCCATTCCAACATTTGCTACATATGTTGGAAAATTTGTCCATTTCCTTCCAAAACCAAGGATCCTTTTGGGAGAACAAAGATTTGATATTTGAAGGTACCTCAAGAGAAGGACGGTTTGGAGCAGAATCCTTTGGTTTCCCATGCAACCAAGCTTCCCTGCTACAACCAACAGATAGAGAGAATAATATTTACTATCAGTGGAAGCCATGCAAAAGGATGAAGAAATAAAGCAAAATGAGGAAAGAAAGCTATCTTTTACTGTCTTTTTTTGTAGTTCCCTTTTACTTTACATATTATTCATGCATAATGAGAAGCTTGATAGATAAAGTTGATGGACTTACTACTCTCTTAAGTCTCACCACCCCATGTGATAGCCCATCAACCATATCAAAGGTTACAACCAAGTTTCAAAGCGTATGTTATCTTTGGCACCGAGATTTCCACAAATGGGACCATAATGAGGTTTAGCTTTGAAACTAAGTTTCCTATGTGTAGGTCCCATTCTTATCTGAGCCCACAAAATCCAAAGGAAAGAGATATCTCCATTTCTATTTCTTTAGTCAAATGGGATTCTCATCATACATTGGAATGGCAGGCAAGAGTGAGTTGTTTCTTTTCTGCTTTTTTTTTTTTTGTACACGCTATCACAAGAGCATATATATAATTGCTCCATCATGGGATTTCAGTATTCAAAGTCTTATTGGACAGACAGGACAATTGCAGGGAAATCATTTCCTTCTTCCTCTTTTCGGGATTTCTTGCTTGTAACTATGTTTGTTTGTGGGTGACGAATAGTGAGAGAGAAAGAGAAAGAGGTTACTTGCACACTAGTGTATTCTCATAAATTTCTGGATTTTTGTGCATGTTTTGACGTAATAATCCGAAAAGTTAAAAGCATTTCTTAGTACATAAACACACATATATGCATTGAGAAACAAGATCCAAAAAGAAAGTCAAGAACAAAAAAATCAACGTCACAAATCTTTCCTCCTGAACTAAGAGGTAATGAAAGTGCATATATGAAGGTCAAGGGTCTATACCCAGATACAATTACTTGTCAGGTTTCTAAGAAAGCGGTGAGATTAAAAGCGATAAGAAAAAGAGTGTCTGTTATGTGTTTATTTGCTGCAGATTCCATATTTTGTTCTTTCATTGTCCATTGGATTCTCCGGAAAAGCAATAACCAACAGAAGACAGATAAAGGACAAAGAAGCAGTGTGAAAACACGCAAAAGTAGTACAAGTTTCTTCACCTTGAAGAGTTGCTCCAAAGCCCATGGTATTCCTTGTCCTGATGAATACTTGGTCTTTCCTGTTGCATTGATTGGTCAGACCTCCTTGGATTTTGTATGTCAAACATAAGATCTTCCGAATTATCCCCAGACGATCCATTGTCAAATGCATCAGATTGCCCTGTGTTAAGAAAAAAGATATACAATCTTTTCTTATTAATATAATGAAGATGGTTTCTTATCGGGAACATATAACTAAGAACATGCATTAGTTACGTTCTAACAAATTAAAAAAATGGCACGAACCTGAAGAAGCAGCTGCTCGGTCAGTGGTCTTTACTGTTCGGTACATCTGCAAATGGGAAAATATTTTCTTTAGATAAATGTGCATTAAACTAGTGGACAAGTAGCTAATTAGCATTAAGAAAATGCCAAGAAATTGGAGAAGATAAAGATAAAGCTAGCCGTAAAAGGAGACCAATATACTGTTCACTGATACTGCAGAATTTGTCAAATGCAGTGCAAGTACAAACTGTAAAAATTGGGACTAAGTGAGAGATAAATATAAACTGCGAACAGAAGCATTTATACGTCATTAATGCATCTTTATCTTAGATGTACATAAACATGGAAGTGCAAAGTATAAAACTTTGTGAGGGATTAAACATGGTCAGCGGGAAGTGTGATTGTATACCCCATATCTGAGAGGCCGATGCTGAGAAAGATATCATTGAGAAATGATGGTGTTCGGTATTTGTGTATTTTTCCTCTTTTCTATTCACTGTTAGGGAAGAAAATGTTTTTTTTTCTATTTTTTTCCTGTTTCTATGAAGAAAAGTAATAGACTGCTGCAAAGTTGTCTTGGCTGAGTCGTAGACTCTAAGACTCAATTTGAATTAATACTCATTTTCACTCTCTCACTCACTCGACATATTCTTTTACTTGGGCTGGTTCATTCTTCTAAGCAAAAAGCTGTTTATGGCTATCAGAACCATCAGATCTAGTGGAAAAAGAAGTGCTAAGGATTTGAGAGACCCTCGGCAAGTAAACATTGGAATTTGTAATCTATTTATTAAAGCCTACCTCTAATGTAAGCTATTAAAAGGGAAAATTCAACTTGCAAGTACCATTATCGCTGCATGAATTTAAGACCATAGCCACAGGGATCGACTTTGGGTAGAAAGTACAGGGGAAACAAAAGAGAAAAACAAAAGCAAAGGTCTAAGCATTGCTAGGATTCACTCAAAGAATATTGAATTCCAAAGAATTGGGACAAGATGATGTTTATACCTGTAAGTGAGACTTAACGTGAGCTAAAGTGAGATCTTTAACATCCATAAGCTCAAGAACTGACTTAGGAGTAGCCCCTAAACAACAAAAAGAGGAGGGCATGAGTCAAATTTGTTTTCATTTTCTTCTCCCTCCATATTATTGAAGAGCGAATAAGAACAAGAACAGTGCAAGAGGAAGAAGAAAAAGGAAATTGTCGAGATAAATTGGAAAGCTTTTAGTCAAAAAGATAGGAATAAAATGAAGCATACTTTCATGGCCACCCAATAGCTCAACAGCATGAACAAAGCGAGCATGAAGAGTGGTAGTCCACCGCATCCTTGGTGCTCTCATGGTGCGTTTAGCAGGAAACCTGGACATGAATCTTGATCTCATGAAACCTTGAGACTGATAAGGACTTATGCTTTTGGCACTTGTGTTGCTGTTAGCTAAAGAAGTAGCTTGAGAATAAGTATTATCCAAAGGCTGTTGATGAGAGAATGGAAAAGCAGAAGTAGGAGGATTTTGGTATACAGGGATCCCTCTGATGGGTCTCAAGAAACCAAGCTCTGGACTTAACCCTTGTGGCTGTTGTGGCTGTTGAAAGAGTGGGTGGTTGTTATGGAGGCGGCTTTGTTGGTGATGATGGTGTGAGTACTGGTTTTGTTGGAAGGAATGAAAATAATTGTTACCATTACAACCGGTGGGATTTTGAAGGAGGTGTAAATGTTTGGAGTTGGAGTCTAAAACCCTTGGATTAGATAGAGAGAGCTCAAAGCAGTTGGTGTCAGGTTTTGCCATTGAAGACATGGAGTTCCTAGAATCCAAAGCTCTCTTCCAAAACCCCAATTCCACTTCTTCTTCTGTTCTCCTCCATGTTGTTTTGGGTTTGCTGTTCGGTGGGCTGATTTGAAGAGATAAATCTGGTTGTGCAGGGAAAAGCTCCATGTTTGAGCAACCAAAGAAACCCTTTTTCTGATGCCGCTAGCTACTTCCTTATCTTCTCCTTGAACTTGCTGATGTTAGTTTACTATTGTGATGCTAGTGCAACAGAAGTACAAGTATCATCAACAGGAAAGAAGAAAGAGTGAGCTGCAGAGAGAAAAGCATGAGTGACCATGGTTTGAGAAGAGTTGAGGTTAAATTTTCTGAGCCTGATCTTTGAGGTCTATAGGTTAGGATGAAGTTGAAAGGGGAGTAGTTGCAGAGATTTGAGATTGAGTTGAGTGGAGGACAGAGAGAAGAAATGACAAGGTATGAAGTGAATGGTTGTTTCTTTTATGTGAAGTATGTGTGAGAAAATGACACTTGAATGGTTATAGGAAATAACGAGAGAAAGATAGGATAGAAGAAGTAAATGAGTTTTGAGACTAATTTGATTCCTTTTTACTACAACTCTTTTTAAAGCCCTTTTGTTTTCTTTGGAGTAGAAAAGGAAGTTTTTAGTGTGAACTTTAACGTGTGCATTTGTCCCTCAACAACTCATACTTACCTTTCTAACCCACACAACACAAACTCTTCTTTCTTTCAACTCCAATCCAAACATATGGTCTTTGCCTTCTGCCTTCACCTTTTACAAAACCCTAAAATTCTAATCCCATTTTCTACATCTTACCCACACACACACACACACACTCCACGCACATGATTGCTCACTTTGTTTTTTCCACTTTCTAGGTTTGGTTAATTCCTTAATTACACTATTCATTCAATCATTGTTACCAATTGTAATTGATGAACCCATAATTCCCATCATTCAACTTACCCATTATTTTATTAGTATTCAATTTTTCTTCTTTTTGGGTAAATCATGAATCCATTGGCCCTCCTAAATTGGGCCCAAGGTTCTAGTAGACTAGTGTATAAAAGTCAAATTTACCTTTTCGGTTCATTAATTAAGTAGAGATGGTGCTGACTCAGGACACATTGATCACCACAAAACAGACGTCTCTCAGACAACAAAAGGTTAAGTGGGATTAAATCAGCTTATAAGACAAGGGAATGTACCATTTCAGACACAGCTGCAAGCTAGCCCACTTACCTGGCATCTTAGGCTTGCAACCTTTCCTTTCACTACCAATTTAGTAGAATTAATCTCACTGCGTGTCCCAACACACAAACTCACAGAAGGGAATTGAACAACAACTGGTTTTTATAAGCTTATAAAATCAAACATGCGGGACACAACGTTAACATGCATTTTAAGTGTAGATTATGTATGCAACAAATATTCCTAATTGCCCTCCCGAATCAATACAATACTCGCTGGATTTCCCAACTTTTAAGTATTAGTTGCTTCCGAGTTCTGAAGGTAGATGAAACTTGCTGTCTGTCACAAGTTATAATAATAGTCTCAGAAGTTTCTATTCTGACCCCAATAAACCATGTGATTTAAGGTATTATTTTTAATTTTAGTTAAAAGGGTATACCATTTCTAATTCTAATAAAGTAATAGAGCTAGTTCATACACTCTCATGTTCTTTCCAAGTGCCTAGTCGCATTACACACTTATGAGGTATTATTATTTAATATATATTATATACACATTCTCATATTAGTAACGGAAACAACACCTTTGTAAAATACAACAAGAAGGCTGCATATAATTGATATCTCTCTTCCGACCCTCGCTAAGTAGGAAAGGATTGTTTTGTCTTATAAAAATCGACTTAGGAAATATACTACAAGTAATAATTGATTTTGATCCTTGATTCTTCTTTTTATATTTCAAATAAGCTTCCTTAACTTTATTTCAGTTTTACCATTATAGGACAGTAACCATTTTTCATACTTGTTCTTGGAGACCCTTCTTTCTTTACTACCCATTTTCTGGTTTTTATTTTTTGACAAAAGGGTGGCAGGTCAAGGTCAAGGAAATTTCAGTTGTTCCCAATTACTTTATTACAATTACAACATCCCACTTTACACCTTGCAAAGGGAAAGCTAAATAAGTAAGCAACCATAAAAGACATGACTACCATTATAATCTTTCTTTTTTTAAAATTTTTTCTACTTGCAATTCACATTAAATAATAGTTATGATGTTTTTGCTAATGATTGAAAATGTTCCTAAGAAATAAATTGGCTTCTTCAGTTTGCTTTTTAGCTATGCATCTTGTTTTATGCCTAACGGATGGCAAAGATGTTACATTATATATAATTTTCTGCGAAATCATTCGTCTCTCGTAATCAAACCATTAAACAAGTACCGTCTAAGGAAAAAGGAAACTAACTCTCACATCCTTTAGCCTGTTTTCGTTTTCCCTTCAAATGCATGCTTTAGTTTCTCTCAATGAACTCTATGATTCATATGCTCCACTAGTACAAGAAACTAACGATATGAATCATAGAGATCATATGAAATTATTATAGGAAATCGTAAAGAAACTAACGATATGCCTACATTGAAATTATTATAGGAAATCTCAAAGCTATTTAGTACAAGAAAAAACTAGTGATTAAAAAATTTAACCGATTTAACCAGCTCAATTGTAAAAACTTTAAACCGTCCTTTCTAGTTCGGTTTTTTAACTTTTCTGTTTGATTTATTTTAATAATTCTTTTTATTAAAAATTGATCAATGTATTAATCAATCAGTTAATTTTAATAAATCAATTAATTTTCATTTAACAATTGCTTTTCTAATTAAATTTTAGATTATTCAATAGGTAAAGACAATTTGTTTCAATCATATTTCAAAATTTTTAATTTTATTTAATTGTTAATCAGTTTTGTAACGATCTAACATCAATTAAATCTTAAATTTCTTATTTTCTGATTTTAAAAATATTAGAAAAAATTCGATCCGAATTGAAAACAACTAAGTCCTCTAAATTAGGGAGGAAGAATGATATCGACTCTATCACCTCAATTAGTTCCATTCCCCTAGTGATGGTCTCTAATTTGAGCATTCCAGCCGCGAGCACTTTGAATATATAATAGAACTATGGACCATTTTAAGTTAAAGCTTATTTTTATAACAAATGAAAATTTTGACTGAGTTCTGAATAATTAGACTGCTTAGATACAAAATAAAGAAGATATTGAATCTCTGACCATCACACACAAAAATTAAAATTGCAATTGAAGACTCTGTCATCTGTTTTAAATGTGATTTTTATGTCGAGATTACTAAAATTGCACGAGCTTCTCCAAAAAGAAACTTCCTAACATGTATAGTTTTAGTAATATTGCATCTAATCAATCTTGCTTCAGTTGTGAACAGCAAGAAGCACAAGTTATGACACAGAATTATATATAACCACGAAAGTCAGTTAAATGAACCTGCATTTGTCAGTTTGGAAAATGACGAGAACAAAAGTGTGTTATGCAAGTTGGTCCTATTAGCTTGACCCCTTTTTGTCGGTAAATTCACTGTATTTTGTCCATTAATCAATATACTACCTGGGAATGACCTAGCTAGGTACATCCAAAAATCAAGCAAAAAAGCTGTTTCAACCTTTTGACTTTGCATGGGAAAATTGTGGGGTAGGAATCTTTTGCATGCATTGATGTCTCATATTTTAATTACATCTAATTTTCAGATCTTCCCATAAAAAGCAGCAGTACACTTATTGACCCTATCTTTCAAGGTAAGTTCCACATCAAGTATAATCAGGCGATGCATAACATTCGAGAAGTAAATTGATAGTCCAGTATGGGATATTAGTTTTGTATGACTATTCGCCAGTGGTGGTAATTAATGTTGTCAGAACTCAATATAAAGCTTCAATCAATCCCACAAAAAGGCTTGTAATTAACGACACTTTGGTAAGATTTCGCAAAATGGTAAAACTTTTGGTGATGAATTTCAAATTCGTTGCAAGAAAATACTCAATTTTGGAATTGTAAAGGGTTAAAATCTATCCATGTGGGTTTTAAACACCGTTAGCTTTTGTTGAGATATAGAGCCTGGTAATATATTTGGGTTTTACACCAGGCTCACAATCGCGGATTCAACTTGGATCAGTTATGTCTTTTGTATTCTTCTGAGCATATAAATACGTTTTATTCTCCTAACATACAGAGTTTTTGGAAAAAACATTTACAGTAAAATAAAAACCCTATTCGCCTATGGACATAGCCAAATATTGGTAAATTACGTAAATTTATGTGTATTTATTATTTCCGCACTTATTCTTTGTTTATTGTGATTGATCGTTCATAACAACTTTTAGATACAGAAACAATCATTGTGAAGAAGATATTACTCAGCTAAAATTATTTGTATTGCTTTTAGTGGTGTCCAAGTTATCAAAATTTTCAAAGGACAAGATGGCAAAGAAAAGTTTGATACAGAAACTAAAGAATTTAGAGGTGTAAAACAAAGGCATTTTCCACGAAAAAAGTAGGAGGATTTATCTTGTCATATCGAAAGATGATAATGCAAAGCTTTTTCTAGTAACTTTAACACTCCCAATGAGCATTGATGAGTGTTACCTTTGTCATGTAACTTTGCTTTAGGTTGCCCCCTTCTTTGCGGTCACCTAACAATCCTTTTGGCCATCTCTTTCGTAAGAATATATATAACAAGACAGGTCCCCACTGCCCTTCCATGTTCACACGCTCACATTAATTTCTCTACTCAAGTTTTCAAGGAAATAATAATGTCATGAGCTCAACAAAAAGGTCTTTGTGTATGGTTTAGTGGTGCAAATCGTTAGTAGTACTAATGCAATTATTCTTACTTTATTCGTTTTTGGGACTCAAGAACAACTCTCCTTCAAGCGTACTCGTGTTGTAAGAATTAAATCGAGAACATTAATTAACATACTCACCAAAACAACTTAATATCATATAATAAATATTTATTGTGATTAACATTTCCACATTTCACACTTCCCTTTGGCACGTTTCCACATTTTGGTGTCAGCAAAAAACGTTTTGTTAATTAACCATAAATCTCTCCCGACTTCTCGATCCCTGAAAGTTATCATTGTTTTCTCCTTTTGGGCTCTAGCTACTATGCGCTAAGCTTAAAGTAAAAACTTGCTCTGGAAATAAAACACAGCTGACTAAGCAAATGCCTTTTAATGATGACACTTATTTTGTAAAATTTTCATTTGGATGCGAGCTTCTAATTACATTAGATGTTGAGGGTATTAAGGAAATTTTGCTCAATTGTCTTCAATAGGGTGAGCCCACTTGAGTCATAAGATTACATGATCAATTTGTAAAAATACAAAAGAAAAGCTATATATATTATGATCCTCTCTAAACTTTCGCAAAGCGAAGAGTCTCGTACATTAGGTATGTTAACTTTTGTTCAATTGTCTTCAAGTATGATTTTCTTAAGCTTACAAAGTGCTATAATCAAACCGAAAATGAAAAGATCGACGAAATTTAAGATAAACATGACTGTTTTTTCTTTTTTCTTTAAAAAGAATCCAATTAATTAAACTGATTCAATGATAGAAAAAGAAGAAGACTTTTACTTGAACTTAGATAGATTGACTTGATTTTTTTTCTCTATGACACTGATTTACTTTGGGACTCCTACGTTGTTTGGGTAGAAACAGAAAATCTGAATGAAAATGAAAAAAATCTACATATTGAAAATGAATACATGATAGCCATATGATCAAGCTGAACTGTCTCGTTCGACGTTTAATTTTAGTATAAAACATGTATGGTTCAATTTTCATTTAGATTTTTATTCGTGTGGTTATTCAATAGTCTACTTTTCTTGCCAATTGCTTCACTAAACATAATAACTCTCATAAGTAGTATTCATTGTGTCTTGTCACTTCAATTTATTCGGGGTGGGTGGGGAGGATGAAGGTAACCATAAAAGTGGAGGCTGCTCCATATAATTGATCTCATAAGTTTTTCCTTTCTGGACATCTTTTTCAGCCAACACCTCATTAAGGGCAAGCTTCATATTGTCCTTATCTCCCATAAACCTACCTTAAAATCATCTAGATGCTATGGGATATCCCCACTGTATAATGGGAAAAGAACATCTATTGTTGTTCCAAGAACAAATTTACCATTTTTTTTAAATGTCACCGAATTGTTTTAATCACCATGTAGATGTAGTAACCAAACATGAAATGGGTAATTCCCAGGGTCCCCGACAGCATTGGAAGCAATGTAAGGAACATGAATTTTCAATGTTCGAGCAGCGTTTATATGTATTAGTGTGCTGGTTTCCAATGTTAAAATAAATTTGGAGACTTGTGAACCACAAAGAACAGGAATAGAGAATACTGACACCTTGTTTTCTGTATCAATGGGCTTTGTAACACATAATTAAGGTGGGGGTTTATTATAATCATGCGATCAGATCATTGTCAACCTATTCCTCGATTACAAGAAACTGGAGATTTCATAAAAAAAGATATATATTTGTCTTTTTTAGGGATTCTTTATTTAAGTTCTTCAGAAGCATCTGTATTTGCCACTCCAAGGCCTTGAAACTATTATCTACTAATAATCACCGACTCAGTTTTCCTAGGCTCATAACTAGCTACCTAGTGCTTTAATTTGATAGGTCAAAGACAGAATCTTACATTAATACTTGGACCATTTTGCATCATAGTCTATCTTATACTGATTCGTAGTTTAACTTTGTTTGTCCTATTGTATATTCTTATTGATTTTATAATCAACCGTGTTATTTATTTTATACAAAGTAAGATCTAACTGATGCATGGTTTAACCTAGACTAAGCTTAACCTGCGGCAGGATTCCATTGTCTTGTAATAAAGATGACCTTGGAGAAAGAAGAAGCCCTTGAAAATGCTTTTTTTTTTCTTTTTAATCTTTAGTTCCTTCATTTTCATAGTTCTTGTTTTGTTACTAAGGCCATCTCCAACCCATTCCTCCAAAATAGAGTGAAGATTCCTCTATTTTAGAGATGCTACAGTATTTTTTATTCCAATCCACAACTCTATTTTTTACACCAAAAAGGAATATTTTCAGCATATTCTTTTATATCTTTCATTAATGATTATTAAAATTACTTTATAAAATTAACTCAACTTTTTTTGTGTATATTTTTATTCATAATATTATTATTGTTATATTTTTATGTCAATAAATAATAAATAATAAATAATAAAATTCAATTAAACTATAATTTGGTTATATTTTGTTTATTAGTTCTACTGCTTGAGTATTAATATTCATGTATGTGTGTTTTAATTTAGTTTGTTATTGTTTGTAATTTATTATATTATTTGACTATTAATATAAATATATTTGTGATTTACTTATTTGAAATTTTCTAATGGATATTTTTAAAAATTTTAGTTAAAAATATTTATTCATAAATAAATAATTATAAAGTTATAAATATATAATGAAAAAATTTATAAATATGAAATTAATCCTTAAAATAATTATAAAGTTATAATTATTGAAATAAATATATATTGAAAATATTGAAATATTGTTTAACTAAAAAAATAAAGAATGAAAAATTAAAAAATTGAATTAATGAAAAAAGAAAGGAAAAAGAAAAAAAGAAAAATGTAAAAAATGGAACAGTGATAGCGTCTACTACAGTGTTCCTCCAAATTTGAGGGAACATTATAGCTTTCCTCCAAAATGAAGGAGAAAATAGAGTGTGATTGGAGCGAGTTTTTCCTCTAAATTGGTGTTTCTCCTCCATTTTGGAGGAGGGTTGGAGATGGCCTTATAGGGTTACAGTACAGCTGCTAAAGTTTGACATCAATGGTGTATTCATTTCAAGACTATAATGTCTCCATAGTTTGATGTCTTTGGGTATCCACAGTTTGATACTTTCGAGTATCCATAGGTCACGTTATCTACACCTATAGGAATGTGCAAGCATAACACAAAAAGTAAAGTAAATAGAAATAAATAAGAAATACATCATAACAACATAAATAATCGGTATTGATGAGCAATTGCATTTGTAGTGATAATTTGTATCATTGAGCGCTAAATATTAATGTTTGATTTTTGAAGGTGAATTTATGGTATATGAACAACATATTGAAGCATGTTTGCATTATGTATTTGATTAAGTATGCCATCACAATTTATGTTTGTTGTGACTTTTTATGAATGTATATGCTTGGCAGATGACTGCTGTGAGTGGTCATCCAAACTAGGTGTTTCCCTACTAAGCTTTCAAACTTAGCACGGGTATTAATCCATTTAGGTCCAAGTCCTAGGAGTGAGGTACAGGGAACATCTATAGGAAACAAGGCCAACAAATAGAAGAAAAAGTACTTTTGGAAGGCGTTTTTAGTTAAAGATGATTGTACATGTAATGGTTAAAGGAAATTGTTTGTTTTCTTTTGGATTACCATATAAATGTAAAAATGTTTTACTAATGTTAAATGATAATGTTAAGCATTGGGGAGTTTTATAATGTGTACATGTATAGCATTGACCTGAAATGCATGTCATGAATGTATGTACAAGAAATTGGTTGCCTTATGTGTGGATGGTTGTAGGTTTCATATAGGGGGTGTTACAGATAAGGCATATAAAGTTTCAAAGGATGATGAGAATTGTAATACCCCACTACCTTAGATTATATACCCAAACATCCAGAGGACAGTTAAGAACATACTCTATGACAATGACATGTTAAAGCAGTCATATACACTTATTATAACATCATACACTTTCGAAACATTGAAAAGGGTCAACTTTTCCCATTTCATTTACTAATATAATTTACATTGTAGCAGTACATTTCATTAGACAAATATTTATATCATCAAAAGTATTTGGAGAGTTTACTACTCATTTTACAAAAGATTTATATAAAATGAGAAACTACATAAACACAATCTACAACTCCTCATATGTCAGCTAACCAAACCTTTGAGCTATTTCTTAATTCCATAATGTTCTTCTCGAGTGTCTTAGGAACTAGGTCTCCTCTCTCGTACCTAAAAAGTCACGTTATAATTTTGATGAGTTTTGCGAACTCAGTGAGTGAACCATCCTCGATGTGCTTACTCATTCAGAACATCAAACATTTCAAATATAATCCGAATGCATAATAACATGAATTTCACATTATATATAAACTTTTTAGAATAATTCATTCATCTATCCCAGTCAATCATATCATCAAATGTACACAAATATGGCATGTCACAATATCATCTCAATTCAAAAATGTTTTCACAATCATTTATTTGCAAGAGTAAATGCATATGAGACTCTACTTTTGTTTTTATTTTGCTGTGACTGAGCACCTATTTACTATCTCATATCCCTTGTAGATATCGAGCTCATTTCACATTCTATCCCATAGCCATTAATCACTGAGCTTGTGGCTCTTTATGCGCATTTCTAAGCTTTAAACTTTTTTCAGACTGGCCACTCCGATCACAACCCCTTTGTCTGATCATGCATATCATGTAATGAAATGCATGAATTCACATATCACACTTTCAATCACTTTCATTCATTTCAGATTCAGTCGCTTTTCATATTCATTAGACATAAGCCCGACATTCAACAATTTTGTTAAGAACACATATTTCTTTCATATTCACATACAATCAGAACACTCTTAATGCATTGCCAAATATCAAACTCCTCAGACCATTAATGTCTGGAATTATCAATCATATCAATTATAATTCAATAATTGAAATTTGAACAGAAATAAATCAATCCTAGTGAGAATCATCTAGGTTGACTCACAGTACGCTCCAGATTACGCTATTACCTGGATGATCTAACAATATGTAGATGTTGTCATGCGATTTACGCTTCTATATCATGCAACATAGACATTTATACACATTATTAATTTGCACAATCATATAAGCATTCGATCATACACATATCTATATTTTATGTATAATGCATGCTCAATTTGTCTATTCCCGGGTTCATACACATACATCACCAATTTAAGAACACTATATTAACATCTTTCTTTAGCTTAAATTTACCTTCTTTATACATCAAAATTCAGTCCAATTCATCCACATAATACTCTATACTCCACAATTTTTCATACACCAAGAAAAAGTAGAAAACATCTAAGTTTGTCCAACATATTCCAGCACATATCATCACCAACACCATATACATTTCATTCCAATTAAATCATCATTGTCATTCTAGTAAACATGACATAAAAATCAAAATTTTACTTACTTTATAAGCTTCCAATTTCAACTCTAAACTTTAGATTAAACTAGGCCTCCATTCATGCATAATTCATCTCAAACTCAAAGTGAAAACAAGTTAATTTTTCAATAGCAAGATGAAGACCACTTTGAACATATTTCTTGGCTATTCTATGAAGGATGTACGCATGGTTTTGGTGTAGGAATTTAGCTAAGGTTAAAATACAATTCAGAGAGATATTGGATGCAATTTTGGTGGAGAAACAAAGAAGGAAGCAGTAGAAACTCTTATGTAGAAACTTGTTTTATCAACATGCTAGGTGTCTTCATTTGACTATAACATTTGTATTAAGGCATGGAAGACATTTGCCAACTTAATATGCTGCCATTAATCCACTCCTTAAGCTGCCATATGCCTCTTAATTATTTTTCACACAATAATTGATCCACTTTTCACTCCATAATTGATCCATTTGTCAATTAATTACTTGTCCATTTGTCACTCATTTAACTATGCCAAATGTCACTCAATTATAGGCTTAGTAACCCTAATTTTTTATGTATCAATTTATCTTACCATTTAGCTTTTTTTCTAGTCCAAATGTACATATTAATTCATCACTCTCCCAATTAATCACAATTAATTCCAAATTACTAATTGGAATTCAGTCAAACCAAAATTCAAGACATAACAATTCACAATTCACATCACGTTCATTTTTAATCTTTCATACCCTAGAATATGTCAATTGAGTGCATATACTATATTGGTACTGTGTACCAAATTATAATTCATATGTGTATACTAATGATATGCACGTAAATGAAATGCTCTCAATTCTATTATTCATTCACAATGATTTAGGATTCTAACCCTAAGCATGTTCTAGAAATCAGATATTACAGAAATATACAGTGAGGATTAGTAGACAATACATCTATAATTGTCAGGTGTAGGATCTATATAGGTAGCCTTGCAAATAAGCAATACATGCAATCCAACATTCTAAACAAAGGGTTAAGACATTTATAGCCAAAAAATTTAATAACTAAAATAAATTAAAGGAAAGGACAAGTGCAAAAATATACAAAATATGTCAATTTTAGCTATGACTTCAAAAAATAAAATAAGGAAGGCTTAACATTACCTACTGAAGAATCTTTACAGGTATTATATGAAACATTTACAGGTTCAATTTATGGCAATGCAATGATTGATTTTTTTGTTATTATTTCCATTGTAATTACTAGTTTATAACTGAGGCATCTTTGTAAGCATATAAACGTTTGGCTTATGGTCAATTTTATCTTGGTTATAATAACTAAATAATAAGTTTATTTTGAATAATGGATGTTATGGATGCAAATAGATTTGAAGATATTAGTATAATGAGAGAACAAACCAGTACATTGAGTTTCATACATGGCATTCATTACATTATTAATAATTAATTCAAAACAAATCTGTGAATTATATGTTTGCTTTTAAGTTGATGGTTATTCACATGCTAGTAAAAGGAAGTTTATAGACGTTGAACCACTTACATTCAAGTTGTAATTAGAACTAAGGGGTTTAAAGTTCAAAGAATAATCTACCATTACTTTGACAATTGTTACAAAATAAAATAAAGAAGATGAGAGAAATCATCATAGTAGTAAGTTTCACAATCCAACGCAAATGAGGGATTCAATGTGACTTAGAATAAACCACTTTAAATATGTTTAAACATTAATATAACTTTTTAATGGACGTGTTGCTGGAATAACTTTTTAATATATACTATTAGCATAACTTTTGTCTATATGTTGCCATATTACTAATGTTATAAACGTCATATAGAAAATGATGGAGAATTCCTTACAAAAATGATTACAATATATAGTTTAAATTCACAATCATTACATTCACTATAAGTTTAAACCTTAACATGTTAATTCAATGCCATTTCTCACTGACATATTTGAAAATAATACCCACCATAAGCATAACAAATCCTATTACAATATTTTCATTGACATAAATTTAACTCTTTTTCTGTTTGTTTCTAAATGTCTTGCTTCATGAGCTTTATTTTCTCCTTAATCCTCTTAGTTTTGCTTGTGTTTAACAATACTGGAAAATCACATCTTGCATACTAAAACAAAACTTAATTCATAATTTAACATTATTCATAAGATTTTAAAACTAATTGCAAATAAAAGCTTAGCGGATAATTGAGACATCAATAAAATCTCCTCCCTATATTATGATTACTCTATTAAGTTGAAGTTCAAAATGGGACATTTAACCCACAATATTAAACCACAAAATGAATATTTGAACTTAATGTTGTATTAGTAGACAACGAGGATTCTATAGCTTTTGGAGTTGTCACTGTATTATCACATTAATGACATATATAACATTGTATAGTGCTAAAAACTTAACTAATGGATGTGTTGATATCAAAGGACACCATCTATAAAAAGTGCATAAACTTTCATCACATAATGTATAAACAAATAGAACAATCTTAATTTCTTATATGTGATCCTATGATATGCTATAGATTATTAAAATAAAAGCAAAAGTATTCAAATTTTGATAAATTCATCAATTTTTAAGATTCATATATGAAAATGTAAATTCTTTATATTTATGTAAGAAAAGAAAGTTGATTTAAGAGGCATTGCATTATAGACTTAGCTTTAGATTCCCTATCACTTCAACTTTCTATCTTGGTTAAATAGAAAGTGAGATAGAACTATTGAGACAAATTTACCAATATTGTGGTAGAAATTGCTTGCAAGAGCAACGAAAACAAATGAACATTTCCTTGAACTCAATTGTAGTTCTTCCTTTCCTATCAAGCTTTATGTCTTCTACTTCCTCTGTAATACCAACTTTCTTTGATTATTATGTTATGTTTCATTCTTTCATGAGCACTTTAAAATCTTGAACAAACTATGTAAATGTAAATAAGATGAAATTAAATGGAAACTAACAAATTCATAAAGTCTAAAGATACTAATTTGGCTTATAATCATCACTAGTGAAAAGAAACTATGCAAAATCTTAATATGTTGAAGTTGAAAAGTTTTATCATAACCTAATAAACTTTAGTGTGGGTTTTACATGATAAAGGGGAGGTAGACGAAGGATGAATGAATTTCAGATGGCTAACAAAATTATGATGGAAGAGGAGTGAAGTACACCAGAGAGACGATGAATTTCAAATAGGCATATACTTTGTCTACAGAATTTAAGGTTATGGTTTGGTAATTTGGGAATTAGACTTTATATGAAATTTAATATAATTATAATTAACTAAGATTATTTAGGTTCATTTATATTTAGTAAGTTTATTATGATTTAATGAATATAATAAGAATAAAAAATTAATTTTTTTTAAAAAGTGATTCTCACTATGTTATATATATGCTAGGTGGAATAATAGGACCCATGCTTTAAATAAAAAATAAACTGATGACATATCAACATCGATTGACATATAATATATAAAGTCTTAACTCTATCCAAATTTTTGTCCACTTAAAGTTTAATTTGAATGTTTTGTGGATGTTGTAATTCATTTTGAGTGCTCTAAAATGATAAGATTTAACTTATATTTTAATAAAAAATTATAATAAAAATAAACATTTTACCTTTCATTTTCTTCGTAAGGTGGCATCCCACTGAATTTAATAATGACAATAGTAAACCTCCCTAAGTTTGAAGCATTCAATAATAGAAGATGGATGGATTTGTAAATTTTCATTATCACCAACATTAAAAAAACCTTACAAGGTTAGGGATCATGTTTCCCATCTCTAAGGGTAAAGTCCCTTAAATTTTGTTGACTGGTAAAAAGAACACTTGAAGAGTAGAGATATTGTATTACTAGGTAATGTACTTCCATTAAGACAATATATTTCCATTTCTTTCAGAAATTTTTATTACAAACTTTTCATAAAGGTAACTAATTTGTGGCCTATTGGTGGTGAGTCCGTGGCTACCACCTACCAATTAAGGTTAAAAAACAATAAAGAATGATGTAACATATTTTGCAAATTAGAGGGTAATTTAAGAATTTTAATATGAAAACTAAACAATTAAAATAGGTAGAGGAGTGGAAGAAAATAGTAATTTACAAAGCAAAAATATGTTAATAACCTATAATAAGTAACTCCTTCTCCTCTACCTTCAAAAGAGATAGTTTTTATTTTATTGAAGCTTTAAATTGGGAACTACCACCTTTTTTCTATTACAAAAGTTTTTAAGGATTTATTTGTGTGTTTTGTCATTATCATTGGTTATGAACTACTATTTATGTGTTACCTACCAAGTAAGTATGCCAGTAAACTATGGAGAAAATATTTGTATACCATTTGTTTATTTTTTATTCATAGGAGTAGTATTATAATTTATGTAATTTGTGTTTTTATTTTTTAGAGATTAAAAAAATATTAAATTTTCCACAAGGAAAATAGTCAAAACTTTATAAATGCCCCTAGTCAAAGAATAATAATCGTAAAACTTATGGAACAAGAGCACTCATCTTGAATGTTACACCTAACTTCTAACTAGGAAACTAGAAATAAAAAAGCAAGAAAACTATTTAGCATTCTCAAGGAACAAACCCTGAATGCTTTAGATATTTTACCTATAACATATACTTGTAGAAATATTTAATTCCTAACATTTTATCATAGCTAGTTCTCTTTTCTAAGCTAAGTTCCATTGAATGATCACAGGAGTTTCTTATTGCTATTTTTGAATACCCTTGTATTCTTGTGCCTCCATATTGAGTAAATGGTACAATGAAAAGTAATCTTGAAAAAAGAATGACCATATACAAAGATTTAGCAAGGAAAAATTACATATTAAATGATCTTTTCCCATTATGCTTCTTAATAATAATGATTATGAGTTTGCTGAATGCTCAACTAAAGGGAACTAGCTTAAGACTACTAAAAAAGGAGATGGATGCTTATAAAGCCTGCAGATAGGAGTAGAGATAAATAAGTCCTTGATCTATCTATAGTGCTACACTTATTCTTCATTTCTATTCAAATAATATATGAGACTTTTAAGGGATTTACTTAAACTAGATAAGCTAAAACCATTTAAGTTTAGGTGAATGAACTCTAAAAAGATCATTATAGGAATTATTATTAAATATCGTTGAGGAATCTCCCTTCTAAAAGACCTTTTTAGTTTTGTTAGAGTTGGGATTATAAGAAGAAATACCACCTACAATAGTGGCATAGCTTCTAACATCACATGACCTTAATTTTGGTTCTCTTTAGAAATAAAAGTATAACTTATGGAAGTTTGGTAACTGATACAACCCAAAAACACTCCAATTATCAAACTATGAGTATATATTTTCACCATCTCCTATCTTGATCTTAAATTC
Source organism: Erythroxylum flavicans (assembly GCA_027576715.1). Lineage (NCBI taxonomy): Eukaryota > Viridiplantae > Streptophyta > Magnoliopsida > Malpighiales > Erythroxylaceae > Erythroxylum > Erythroxylum flavicans. The sequence goes on from JANZXP010000001.1 coordinate 16,328,504, forward strand.
ACTCTTAAACTCATACCTTATTTTGAATAGTTGGATAATTTTCTAAGAATATCACTCCTTAGTTTAATTTTCCAAAAGTTCTCATTCTCTAAATAATGCCCACTTAACCACTTAACCTATAGTGACTTATTTTTGGTGAGAATTATCTGTAATCTTTTGGTAAACATCACTCTTTTCATTAAGTCAATTTGTAAGATTCCTAAAACCCCTTCATTTGTAGGCAGATAAACTTCTTTCTAACTATCCTTTATACAAGGCTTTTTGTAGGCATCGCCAATCCACAAGAAATTCCTAAGGAGTTTCTCAATGTCCCTACAAATACTCTTAGGTGAAAGTAGATGGAAGGACCAACAACCATATAAGTTTTTAAAAAATATAGGTAATGAGCTATAACCTATCAGTAAATGAAAGGATATTTTTTCCAATGCCTAATTCTTTTCTGCACCATATCATATAGTGGTTAGTATTCCCTATAACAGATCCTCATAATAATGATTGGTACTCCTGAATAAGTAAAAGGAGGGGATTTAAGTCTAAACCTAACAATTTCAATAAGCCAATAAGATAAAGTTCAACACTTGTTGAAATTATAACATGGCTTTTATTTTTAATGATGGCAAGAGTTGAGAGCTTATTAAAGGCATTAGGACTATTAATCACATGAGTTACTGACTTAAGGTCAGTAATACAAAGAAAGTGATGTGTGTTTAAATTTTTATTCAATTAATATGCTTCACTTAGTGGTTAATGCCTTAGAAATTCTTAAGATACTCACTTTAACTCATATTTGATTGTAGGTACACTTTGGAAGTAAAGGAGCTAAAGTGACCTGAAAGCATGTTCATTTAAGCCATCTTCTCAATGTCCAGAACCTATTGCTTCATAGAGCAAGAACAAGGAGAAGATTGAAAGAAGGGATAAAGAATTTCAAATGAAGTCTCATACTTATACTCAACCAACTGCTTCTCACACCAATGTCAATGCATGCACGTAACAACTCCTATGCAAGGTGACCAAATGTTTCTTATAGTGCAGCCATCTTCTAGCTACTTATCATGGTTTCTTATGCTTCTAGCTAGTTATCCTTTTAGTCCACCAATTTTTAATGTATAAGAAGACAAAGGTGGATGGCTATACTTGGAATAAAGAAATGAAGATGGAATTAAAGGGTGGAGTGCTTCTCATGGCCATAAGAACTCACGACTGTGACTTGTAAAGTCACGCCCATGAGGCCTTCTCATGGAGAAGACCAACTATCATACAGAATGGCTAGGTGTCCTAAATTTTTTAACCTAGTTTTTTACCACATAAGGAAAGGGCGTGACAGCAGAGAGGAGGTCATTTAAGAGAAGAGCGAGCCGCAAGCTTTGTTTCTCTTCGTTCTTCGTTCCTTCATCATTTTTCAGCTTTGACAGTGGCAATAGAGGTTAAAGCCGATGGTGAGAGCTTGAGGATGGAGATGGAGGGCTAAGCTTCTGAGTCAGTTCTATGGAGATGTCAACACCGAGTCATGGTTAAGCCATTTTGTCATATTAACATGCAATTTCTGTTCGGATTATTATGATGTTTATGTTGATTTGATTGGGTTTTGGGATGGATGATCTTAATACGTTATTTTGACTGTTCTATTTTGAACCTATTGCTATAACATTGATCGTAATTCGTAATCGTTCCTTTTAATGTTTTTTAGTATCGTCTAATGATCCCGTATCATTGGGAACAACTGTTAGATTCCTATATCGATTGGAGAGGGGAACGAAGTAGGCCTTATAAGGCTATGGATACCTCTCCCTCATGGATGCATTTTCCCGAGTGAGTGTGCGGGAAGAGCAAAACCGTAAGGACTTGGCTAGGCCAAGGCCCAAAACAGACAATATCTGTGAACAGATAGTCCGGGCTGTTACAAATGGTATCAGAGCCAGTACCCGAATCGGCATGTCAGCACGAACGCTGGGCCTCTAAGGGGATGAATCCAAGCCTGTGTGCCAGCAAAGATGCTGGGCCTCCAAGGGGGTAGATCCAGGCCTGTAGGCCGGAGAGGACATTAGGCCTCCAAGGGGGTGAAATGTTAGATTCTCATATCGATTGGAGAAGGGAACGAAGTAGGCATTATAAGGCTATGGATACCTCTCCCTCATAAATGCATTTTCCCAAGCGAGTGTGCATAAGGAGCAAAACCGTGAGGACTTAACTAGGCCAAGGCCCAAAGCAGACAACATCTGTGAGTGGGTAGTCCGGGCTATTACAACAACATAACTTAGGTTAGATAACCTAAGCATACGAGAATTCTACCTATATTGATCGTTTTCCACTTCATAATGCAGCTGCCAAGTTAAATCTAGAGATTGTATCATAGGCTATTCGATAGTTAGGTTTAATTATTGATCGTGTCTTGATTAAACACAACCAAAGAGGAAATCGAGATTAGTACAGCGTTCTATTAGTCTCAGATCAATAGTCTGAAGAAAGTTGTAAAGGCGTTAGGATGTGGAATATGCTTGATCGTGTTTAGGCTGAGATTGAACCTAGAACTAGGCTGTACTTATATTCAACACTTTAATCATTTCTGTCTACTTTCTTTAATTTGTTTTCGATAGTTCAATTTGGTTTTATTTTCTAAATTGAATAAAACCTAAAAACCCCCG
>JANZXP010000001.1:16331248-16355143 GCA_027576715.1 Erythroxylum flavicans
CATGAATGCATGTACAGTAAATTTTCATGCGCAAAACTCACTATTCACAAATGCATGAGCATGAGATGTGTTGTCTTCTCTGATTACTCTCTCGTGTACCCGTTTCCTTGATCCGACCTGTGACATAGGAACGAGATGTTACATTATTGTTGCTATGTCGTGGCATTGTACTATAACAAGCTCTATTTCTTATAAAAAAATGATAAGAAATACATATATATGTGAATATATATTTATTGACTTGAAGGTATATAAATTTCAAACCTGCCTGACTAATTTCATTGTTGTTTGAGGTAGAATGTTATTATTGGCTAGGAGTTGAATTTATGGCATTAACTAATTGATTTGGATGAAGTTACAAGTTTTATAGCAGCCACCTTACTACGAGGTGCCATTCTGTTAGATATTTATTAAAAAATATATAAACGTTACTAAAATTACAATAAGACAATAGAATGAGCACTTTCATGATACATTCAATCACTTTAATCAAGATAGTTAGTCATCAACATTAATCACATTAGTAATATAAATGTTACCAATTTTATAATAAGATAATAAAAAGAGCACTTAGATGTTACATTCAAACATCATAATGAAGATACATTCAGTTATCAACATTAATCCCATTAGTAAGATAAATGTTACCAACATTACAATAAGATAATAGAAAGAGCACTTTCGTGATACATTCAATCATCGTAATCAAGATACATTTTTTCATCAACATTAATTGCATCAGTAGTTTAGATGTTACTAATATTAATTACAATAAGACAACAAAAAGAGTACTTTCGTGATACATTCAACCATTATAATCAAGATACATTCAATTATCAACATTAATCACAATAGTAAGATAAATAGGGATGAAAATTTCAGCCCGGCTTGGGTTTGGCAGGCCATGGGCGAGCCACGAGCTGACCATGGTCTCCCCGGGTAGGGCTACGGACTGACTACCAGCCATTTTGTCCAAAACGATGCCGTTTTGTCTAACACGATGCCATTTTGTATTGTTTTTAATTAAAACTATATAGACAAGCCGGGGCCGGGCCGGCCCGCTCTTGGCCCACCGGATCATGGGCCAGACGGCCCATCTCGGCCCTCGCAGGCCACGTGGCTCGCCGTGACTGAGGATGGGTCGGGGTGGGCCGAGTCTTATTGTAATGTTGGTATCATTTATCTTTAGGAATGTTAATGAGCCGGGCCGAGTCTAGGTCAAGGGTTGTTAAAAATATTTATTCGTAAGTAAATAATTATGGAAGTTATAAATATATAATGAAAAAATTTATAAATATGAAATTAATCCTTAAAATAATTATAAAGTTATAATTATTTAAATAAATATATAATAAAAATATTAAAATATTGTTTAAATAAAAAAAGAATGAAAAATTAAAAAAATTGAATTAATGAAAAAGCAAAGAAAAAGAAAAAAAAAGAAAAAACGAAAAAAATGAATAGTAATGGTGTCTGCTACAGTGTTCCTCCAAATTTGGAGGAACACTGTAGCTCTCCTCCAAAATGGAGGAGAAAATAGAGGATGATTGGAGTAAATTTTTCCTCCAAATTAGTGTTTCTCCTCCATTTTGGAGGAGGGTTGGAGATGGCCTAATGAAGAGAAACACAATAGAGTAGTTGATTTCTTATTTCTGTGTTTCATATTAAATTTATCAAATTATAATTAAATGAATTCATTTTAAAGAGCCATTTTCGTAATCTCTAATCACAATTCAGTAGTTTAAACTTTTTAGTCAGAGGGAACCTGAAAATGAGATTCCATCTTCGTTCATAAAATCCTGACTAATGCACTTAAACTTGATTAGAAAGTTAATATCTTCTACTTCACACAATCACTTGAACTTGGAATTAAGTAATCTTTACTGGTCTTGATTGTGTGTAAAACATCAAGAAGAAGTTTCCCTGGTTATCAAAATCAATGATCAAAACCCAAAAGGAAAATAATAAGATCACGTGACTTGGTTAATTATTAATAATATCTGATGAGTTGATGAGGACCAATTCGAGACAATTGTGGAAAACAATATTCAAATTAATCATGGAGAATAAAGCAATTCTCATACCGACATAACACGTCACGACTCTATACATACTGGGAATTTGTTAAGTCTTTTTCTTAAATGGATATGGGTCATCGTGTTTCTCTACTTCCCAAACTTCGGATCATACACTTTATGGTGTGACAGAAAAGCTGGACATTATATGTATATGCAGAACTTATTACACATGGGTCACCCCAGTTGTGAGAATTAAGCGCCTAGTGTTGGAAGAAAAATATTGAAACTATTTTACTTTCATTCGATGGTAATTCAAAGCAACCGGTAAGATTACTCCTTTAGCCGATGAATCATATATATATATTGAACCCTAAGGTGTTAAATGTTTCGTTTAAACCATGGAAGAGATCCAGCTATAGTAGTGAAAGCTTGTTGAAATGTCAAAATGATTTTTAAAAATTAATTGAATTGTCGAATAAATTATTATATATGTTAGTGTTACATACATAAAGTTTTTCACCTTTAGTTAGAAAACTAAATGTAAAATGAACTTCAACATCACACGTATGTACTTCTAGTCTGTCACATAAATTGTTTTTTTTTTTGGCCAAAACCCTTACTTTTATTAAGCCTCTAAATGGAACATGCAATGAGTGGAAGTGGAGCATCTGCTTTTGAGGGTTTTGAGTGATTTTCGTTGTATTTGGCAAAGTTCAGTAGATATGTTGATGTTCTAATGAGGACATTGACGTGAAACTTTCACTCTTTATGGTCATATCATCAAAAACCTGATGGAGATTAGGTGGCTATACTGGACCAAGTTAGACATAATTTATTAAGAGTGGAGAATTGATATATTCCATAATGTTTCGACCTTCTTGATTAAATACGTTTCGATGGTGCGAGAGGTATAGCTTTTTTTTAATAATTTTCTTGACATAAGAAATTAAGGGTTAGCAAGCATAATCTTGACCCAAAAGCAGAGTTTTTCTTTCCTTTTTCTCCAATCAAACCCACATAACAAGACTAAAGTAGTAAGTGCCTCTTTTTCTCCAATCTAATCCCATTCCCATGCAGATATAGGGGTATATATATAGGATCAATCCTGTTTTTACACAGAAGAACAAAAGAAAAAGTGGGAAACATTTTGAATCTTTTTCAACGACTTGGAGCAAAGGGGAAGCTTTGATTAATGCCCTACAAATCTTTGAGGAGATTACAAGTTAGATGAAAGAACTTAGCTTGTAGATTTTGATTAGAACCTATCAACCTTTTTTTTTCTTTTGGGGATTAACTTATTCCTTTCTCAATTTACATGTTACTCACTTTGTTTAGCTTTCCACCAAATAATAACTTGGTAATTCCTTTCATTATTAAGAAAAAGGAATAAATGATTGTTGGTAAAGAGTTGGCCCCACTAAACCCTTTTACATCACACAGAAGCCAATCAATGTCAACAATGGTGAAAATCAAGGTAAAGAAGTATGTGGGCGACCACCCAAGCACGTATCACTTTGACCCACATGATTGGAAGTTGGAACCATTCTTTTTCTCCTTTTTGTGTTTCTCTTTTTTCTTTTGTTTTCTTAGAAAGTATTTAGACAATAAGTTGCAGAGAAATTGATTTATCTCTTTCTATATTCTTTAACTAAACTATCCTCAAGAAGCCAATGATTGCATCAAAATTATGGCAGCGCCACCTAAGTAGTAGGTCTGAGTATTGGAGTGGAGATTCTTGTCTAATTTTACTCCTTACAATCCTATTCAATAGCCAAAATGAAGTGGAATTATCTGACCAATTTTACTATGTTTAACCATATCTAATGCTCAAAACAACATTGTTTTGGTTGTTAGATAGGATTGATCAGTCTCTAAACTCATATCCAATAATCAAAAAGATGTCGATTTGAACAGTAGACAGAATTATATAAAGTAAAATTGGACATAAGATTTCAACTCATGAGTACACATGCATTCAAAACCCAAGTGAAAAAATTCTTCATTTTCCACTTATTTAAATTGATTTATCAAAAGTGCAAGTTGAAGCGCTCAAGGAACCCAACTTGGTGGTTTACTAAATTCGATTTTTGCCCAAATTATATTAATTATTTTAATGGAGAGAGGAATACTTATTCTCCTTAATCTTTAGACTTATGATAAGAAAATATTATTAGTTGAGATGCATGTAGGAGGAGGCATTGAAAAAAATGCTAACCTTTAACTTGTAAAACTCAATTAGCATGGATTAGTCCATGTGAAATTTAATATTTTAATTTAGGGTAATTTGGAATTTAGTATTAAATTCATTAAGAAAAAACTATGCTTCTATCAATTTAATGTTTAGGACACTAATTTTAATTAAACTTCGATTTCAGTCATCAAGCAGTTAATATTGAAAATTTAAATGTGATCTACTAATAATTAAAAAGTTTAAGACAGTTTTATGAGAGTGTGCTTCCAGCTGCAACTAAATTGTATAGTTGATGGGCTTAATCTATATCAACCCAATTGGCGCATCTTTAGATTTGATTTGGATCCACATTTAACAATGCCAAGCCCACGAAAGCACGTAAGCTCCCACCGTTTTCTGGAGGTATACCGGCGGCGAGTGGAGATTGTACAAAGTAAAACATGTTTCTTAACATTATATAAAATGATGGATGGAAGCTCCTCACCTTGTTCATAGGCATTGTAAAGCCCACTCTTCGTGTATCAACAACACTTTATTTTTCAGAGTATATTGTTTCTTCATAGATCGAGGACTAATCATCGAGCAATCAGTTTTCATTCATATTCCATTTTTCTTTTAAAAGTGACTGTAACGTATAATCTCTGCGTCTATGTTATGCATAAATCAACCATAACTGAGTCTTGCTGGCATTGCTATTGAAAATGGCCCATGATGAGGAGAGTTCAGCTACTCATGTAAAGAGATCCTCATATAAAAGGCATATGGGATACGGTCAGAAAAGGGACAAACATGCCAAGTATCACCAGACACTACTCTTGCTGAGAAGTTTCATTAATCTACCATGTTTCAATACAAGAAGCAAACCTTTATTGGCAAATGAAAATAACAAAACCAAGTTGTTCCAGTCAAAGAAAGCTTGCAGAGTTGCAGTCCTCGACAGAACCACAACAATATCGTCAAAGACAAATGAGATATTCACAGCTTCATGTCGACACATTCTAGTGCACAAACATCCAACAAAAGTCAGCCAAAGTTCAATCAAACAGTAGATCATATACCCAAAGTTTTTTTCTTCATTCCAGGGAACCAAACCTTTTAGAGGCGTAAGTGCTTTTTTGAGGCCATGATACCTGCAAAAGGATAGCAAATTGTCGTGACAACACAAACATCAACATCCTTCAACAACGGACAAAGCAAGGAAATTTATAGCACTTTATGATGCTAAGAAAGTATGTTGCTTCTAGCAAATATCAGCAGATAATATATCCAAAAACCAATGTTCTTCATCAGCCTATCAGTCGATGTCCCCAAATAATAAACCAAGAAATGAATAACAGCATTGTTTACATACTACAATCCGCTGGAAAGATTTAGACACCAACGCCAACACTTACCTTATCCAAACCAATCCTCAACCTATACAAATTGAAACCAGAAAACCTCCCTAACCTTTAGGTCTCAAAAACCAAATAACATTTGAAGAAAACCAAACAAAACAAAGATCAGATACACTACTAGATCTGACAAAAGGAAGGTTACAGCAATTGCCATATTCATGACTGTTGAAGTAGACATACCCCATAGATTTGAGAACACAACAAGAATGAAGTTTAAATCTAGAACCTGAGCATAATAGATTCTAACAGGTGTCCAAATATCAAGTTTTTGAAAGAAAAGTAATTCCAAAAGATTCAGGGACATCTACTAAGAAGCTCATACCAAGGACGAGTCTTAACAAGGTTAAGTACTAGCAGCTAGTTTCTATACATTTTGCATGTGGAGGAATTGATGAAATCTTAGGTTTCGTAAAATGCATATTCCTAGGACAAAAACTATTAGGACCGCATCAAAGGTTGAAATACCTTGCACTGAAGACCAGTAATTGTTGATTTTAGTAAACTATCTCCAACTATCGACCTCAACCTTTTAACAAACTCTTCCCGGCTTATCTTTTTGGCCTGATAAAACATCCAGAGAGACCAGTCTAAGATCATGACAGATCTCTTAAGTCAAACCAGCAGGAGAAAAAGCAGCATAAAGTCCTCCAACATACCCTGAATTGCTCATAATGATTGGTTATTCGTTCCATATCTCCAGAAGAGACTTTATTAGAGATTGCAGCAAACAACGTCTGGAAAGGCATCCAGGGGGACTTCGGAGTTCTTGTACAGCTTGAGCCCAGACTTTGTGCTTTTCCCTGGGAGATTCCAGATTCTAATGCTGCTCTACTTTTACTTGGCTAAAGGAAAAATAGCAAATTAGCAGTTAATTTAAGGTAACTGTAACTAACTCGAACTTGAAATGGCAAGACACAGGTAAACAATTTTATGCACAGTTGTATGATTATCCATTTAATCTAGCTTTGCATGGTCGAAATCTCAATAAAAGAACAAAATCTACCATCAAGCACCTCAAGATACTAGATGATACAATCTCAAAACCTTCTCACTCGAGGGATTTTCGGTCTTCAAGACAAAAAGGTAAATAGAATTAGGACAGGCTAATACAAAGGAGGAGAAAAGACATACAATGTACTATTTGAAAATATTTTAGGATTGCTCTTATTCTCTCTACCACACCAACCCTCAACCTCATGCCATTAATAAGAACATAAAACTAGAAACTCAATAGGTTTACTCTCGCCTCCTTTGACTCCTCTTTTAAAGGTCAAACAAATACGCATACATTGTCACCAAAAGTCATAAAACAGTTGTTCCAGACACTGCCTAAGAAAAGAAATCAGCTTATTATATTTCCCTGCTCCGGTAAGTTAACAAATGAACTGTGAATCACAAAGCACAACAAAGGGACACATGAGAATGGTGAGAATACAACTAAGCTTACCATGTACGCTGCAATGGACTCAACTGGTAAATTCAGATCAGCAGCAGTAGATCCTGTTGGCAAATTCAAATCAAGTCCAGTGGATTCCTTTCTAAAACTTCCCTGAGCACCAAGAGTACAAGCGGTGATATCTGAGACAGCACAGTTACTCTCACTTCTAGCATCCAATCCTGTAAGGACAATATCAAAATTATAGTGATCAAATACTTACAAGGCTTCAAAACGAAAATGTTTCATGGTCATTCAGCATTTGCAGATAGTGATCACTGACTAAGTCACTGGATCAATTGCTAGTACTGATTATCTCTTGAATGTAATAAGCCAGATGAATGCAGATCATGCGGAAAAATATGTTTCTAAAACAATGGCTTTTCAACTCTAAAAGATAAGGTAGATGGAGCTGAAGTTAAAAGTGATGTCGTGACCACCAAACTCAGTTTCCAAGTTCCATCCCGCAAATAATCAGCTTGTATCCATCATAAGGATATACAAGATACACAATATATTGTTAGCTAAAAACAATATGAGCAAGGACATGCATATATACAAAGTATATCATTCATCTAGTAACAAAAAATCCAAAAGAAGTAGCTTATCACCTGCCACAGAACAAAGCTTGAAGCTAACAACAAACTCTGGATAAATGCACGTGTTCATGTTCATATTCCAGACTATGTAGTGTCTTGGGTTTTGAAGATCATCAACTCCACTGTCAAAGTCCTCACAACTTGGTTGGTACTGTCGAGTTCCAGGATGTAAAATTTCCATATTCCCCAAAATTACGCGACAAAGTACGATATGCCTTACTCCATTTTTGTCAAAATCACAAAAATTTGCACTGTCAAGAAATCTTAGTTAAAATTTGATGAAAGAAAGAAGATATAATGATGTCTACTGATTAAAGCCTAGATTCTTCCGTAAATTCAACATAGGATCAGTCAGATGCTTGTAGATAAAAATTGATGATGTTAACTGCTCAAGAATACCGAAGATACAGGAACAGTATTCATTTTGGACAAACAACATAAATCATAGAGAAAATTTGACATGCTTCCCCAACTTAAGATCAAATTGTTCAACATAAAAAACCATATATGGAAAGGATCCCCTTCAATGGAAAACTTAAATTTATTCTAGAAAAGTAAGCCTGGCCACGATGAAGGAGTGGGATTACTCTCTTTAGTTTGGCTTATAACCCTTTTGCCTCCTAAAATACTAAGTTAGCTAGAAGAAAAATAGAATAGTTAGCTAAGAAAACAGAACAACCTTTTTTGTCTTAACTTTTATCAAGACCACAAGAAAACTGACATGAAATTCTACAATAGGACTAGGCTTGACATCAGGCCGAAAATTCATCTCAGGCCCGATTAATTTTCTTATTTTAAAATTTGCAAATGGTGTCATTTTACTTAACGTTTTTTAGGATTCGGACAGGCCACTCAAACCCAAGCCCAGCCTGAAGCCCAAATATTAAAAAACATTCCGAGTCCAGCCCGAAGCCCAGACAAATGGCTGGGCCGGACTGGTAAAACATTGTCAGTCCTACACTACCTGGTGTGGCAGTAGTTTGCTGCAGAGAGATGAACAGCAATGTTAGACTTAGCCGCAGATGGGCTACAATGGCCAATACCATACTGCAAAACTGTAGGCAGAGCATCCTTGGACGAAGCAAGCCAAGCATATCGAACATTTGCATCACCACGAAATCGTTTAACCAAATCGATCTGTTTTTCAAAAAGCTCTAGTCGAGCTTGCATTAAGATACCAAAGCATGGATGGACATCAACTATATCTGCGCCACCAAAAGGACTCATGCCCATAAGAAACATCTGTCGTACAGTATCAGCATTCAATTTTTCATAGTCAGACTCAGCCTCATTAACTGAACTCATTTTAGTCTGTTGATTCTCCTTCTTAGCTTCATCAGCTTTTTCACCAAATCTTTTATTGCAACTATGTTCAACGGTGCAAGATTCTCTTGCAGGTTTTTCGGCTATCTGAATCTGCGTAACAAGACCAAGTGACTCTTCACTACAATCCTTTAACTTAGCCTGCTCAACTCCATTGATATCAATGTCAAGGTGCAGCTTGATCTCAGCAGGTCCATAAGGCTCCTTAACTATGATTCCCTGATTTTTCCCACAAACATGTTGGCAATACTCATATGATTCATCGTCATCAATGTAAATATCAGGAAAAAAGCAGCTACCTGCATCATCAATCCAAGCCATTGGCTGATGTGAACCTGTTCTCATGTCAACTCGAAGCATATGCAGAAAATCCAATATGCAGTGACCACTCTTCAACTCAGCCTCGACAACACACTTCTTCACTTTAAACTCATTCCAAACCAAGTCCAGAAGATCTTGAGAGGAATCACTCCATTCACCATTCTGATAAAACATAAGCCTCTGTGGCATTCCAGTCTTCATAAAATTGGAATAACACCGGAGCAACGATCTTTTCAAATTGTACTGGCAGCTCTGAGGTCCACTTCGGCTTGCATCTACTTTCCTTCGCTTTGCTAGCTTAAGCATTGATGACTTCACGGTTGGCCACTCAGGTGAAACCAAGTGGGGAGCCCCAGCAAGATATGCTGCATTGCGGGCCACTCGCTTTCTCTTCAAGCTGGGAATAACTTTGAGGGAACTATCCAATACCTTTGCGATCTTGGTTTCCATGTCTAACCACTAGATTAATCCCTATGAACAAGCCTAAACCCAATAGTTTTAACGAAAATAGAACAGATAATGTTAGTAACCTTTCGCCAGCATCAAAGATGTGATGTGATTGAAGGTGACTGAAATGCCCTGGATAAGAAATACTTGTCAGGATACTAAAGAGAAAAATAAGACAATAACAATGCCTTTAATATAAACTTCATTGACAAATGACCACCTACAAGGGTGCGCAACCAATCAAACTATATAAAACACCAGGGAAACATTGGATATTTTGTTCTATTGATTCAAATGCACATTTGCCTTATTTTTGGGAACAAAACCAAATAACCCATATGGTATAAAAAGCTAAACATCATACCGCATGTCAGCTGGTTGATTTTGAGGTTACAATTATGAAGAATGGCATCTCAAGTACATAGAGAAACAACCAACACTTATAGAAATATCACTTGAGATATATTGAACAAGACAAATTTATAATGGTCACCAAGTTGGAGAATATTACAATTCAGAAATGAAGAAATCAAAAGATTGTCTGAATAGGAAGAGGTTAATTAGGCATAACAGATATCACTGCCTCTTAACTTCATAAATTTAAATGCTGAAACACAAGAAATATATAGAGATCGGAAACATGTAGAGAGTACGATGATTGGAGAAGAGCTTTCAGTTATTCAGAAGAAGTTGATTACAACAGAGCGTTAAACTTAAAATGCAATTAAAAGTGTAATGGTCTATAAAAAGTGTAGCTTGGCAGGAGACTATGCAGAACACATAGTTTTATGTAGTTAATGTGATATGACACTCAATTTAATATGAAAAAATATGAAATTGAAAATGTTAAATGCTTAGCAATCGTGCAAGATATGATAAAAGAAACTGTTGCTTTTGACAGAAAGTGAAGCTTAAGTTTAGTTAAGTAAGATCATAAAATTCACCGGGCTAGAATCAAAATCATTAAGCAAAACATAAGCTGCAGAAAATGAGACTACCTAATACTGTAATTAGTCTTCATTATGTATATGTTCATCTTCTATCAAACCGATCAAAAAATTCACAGGAGTATAGCGCTCCTTATTTATACAACATTGGGTAGAAAATCCTCCTCCTTATAGCAAAACATTGAGCAGCTTTTCTCCTGTACCATCCACGAATAACATAAATGACAATTTCACGTTAACAAGTAGGAATAAATCTGATTTCAAACAAAGAAGACATAATTACCACCATAACATCCCATTAATAAAAGAAAATAAAAATTAATCCACTGTTTTAGAACAAATTTAATGAGAACATAAGTACCAACAACTAGCATGAAGGCTTAGTTAACACAAAATCCCACTTTTTACAGGTCAGTGGAATCTTTATGCTCAAAATTCCAATTCAAGTAGTCATTTATTTGGTACCAACCAAGGAGCCGGAATGAAGTATCTAGTTCGATAGGATCGGGAACAGGAGATTACCGCTCTTTGCTTTTCCTTTTAGAGAATCAACTGTGAACTCTAGTCTCAAGAATCTGCTCCTAATTAACAGAATGATCTTCTGAAGATCCTGACTTATTCTGTCCAACTTTTCCACATTCACCCTTGGGCTGGGTTGTGGATGTCAATCATACCCATCTTGGACTTCAAGTTGTCAAAACTGTATCTGGGTAGTGCTTTGTGAATATATCTGCAATCTGCTGCTTAGTAGGAAAGTAAGAGAGCTTGAGTATCCCTTGCTCAAATTTTTCCTTGACAAAATGTCGATCAATCTTGACACACTTGGTTCTATCATGATGAACTAGATTCCTTGGTATCTCAATGGATACTTTGTTGTCACTCTGCAAAGTTATTTGAATTGAATTAACAACCCTCAGTTCCTCTAGCCTCCTCCTAAGCCAAATTCCTTCCCAAATCCCATGACAAATTGCCCTGAATTCTGCCTCAGCACTACTACAACCTGTTTTTTACTTCTCAAAGTAACCATATTACCTCAGACATATGTGCAGGACCCTGTAGTCGATCTCCAATCTATTAATGAACCTACCCAGTCTACATCGGTACAAATATTTGGTCCTCAATCTGTGTATTTTCAAAAGAAAAGACTTTTTCCTGGACTTTTTTTTAGGCATCATACGATGTGAAAAGCAGCCTCCAAGTGTTTCTCTGTTGGCTGATTCTTGTCTTTGCTCACCATATGTATAGCAAAACTTATATCCGGTCTAGTATGTGAGAGGTAGATTAGTCTTCCCACTAGTCATTGGTATCTCCCTTTATCTATCAAGCTTCCTTCTTCCATCAAGTGCTTCACCATAGGGTCCTTGGGAGCGAGAGCCGGTTTGCAATCTAACATGCCAATCTCTTTTGATAGATCCAGGGTATATTTTGTTGCAAGACTGAAATTCCCTGTCGTGAGCGAGCTATTTCCATCCCCAGAAAAATTTTAAGTTATCCTAAATCTTGTCACCAACTAGAACCGCTTTCAAAAACTTGATTTGTTCCAAGTAATCACCCATTAGAGTGATATCTTCTACATATACTATCATGATTGCTTTCTTTCCCTTAGGAGAGAATTTGATAAACATAGTGTGATCTGTTGGATATTGAGTGAAACTGTAACTTTTTACAACTTGAGTTAAATTTTCAAACCATGCACGAGGTGATTGTTTGAGCCCATATGGTGATTTTCTTAGCCTGCATACCTTTCCAAAACCTTTATGTGTATCAAGACTGGGAGAGACTTTCATTTATAATTCTTCTTCTAGGTCACATTTTAAGAATGCATTCTTTATGTCTAATTGATGCAATGGCCTTTCTAGATTTGTTGGAAGGGATAAAAGAACACCGATAGAGTTGAGTTTTGCAACAAGAACAAAGGTCTCTCCATAATCAAGACCATAGCATTGTGTAACCTTGGCAACTAGTCTAGCCTTGAATCAATTTATGCTTCCATTTGTGTTATATTTGACTGCAAATATCCACTTGCAACCAACTACCTTCTTCCCAACAGGTAGCTCTATACAATCCCAAGTCTAGTTCTTCTTTAGAGCATTCACTTCCTCCATAATTGCTTCCTTCCATCCAGGTTCTTCTAGAGCTTCTTGAATATTACGTATTTTACTCAAAGAAGTAGTAAATGCCCCGAAGTTAGGAATCAAGTTGTCATAAGAAACAAAATTTCCATCAGATATAAAGTACATGCTTCTTTTTCTTTCCTTAGAGCAATAAGCAAATCCAGATCATTCAAATCAAGTGCACAATCTAATGTGGCAAAATCATTACTTGTGTGGTGTTGAGGGCCTGGGATGACTTTGTGACAATGTTGTGGATGAGTGTAATGCTCAGTCTCCTTTTGTTCATTCTAACTTTTCGAATAGAAAATTTGTTCTTTCTCTTTCGTATTCTTTTGGTTATTAGGAATGGTTATACTAGAGATTGGAATTAAACTTGGAGCATAAGCAACCAGACCGGGTACACTTGGAGCAACTAGATTGGGCATACGAATCCATAGACCAAATATGATATTCCTCTGTGAAACTCTCCCCCTAAATATTGGATTTGAGTAGAATGGCTGTTCTTCAAAGAATGTAACATCCACGTGTTGTAGAACCTTTTTGTAATTAGAGGGTAACATTTATACCCACTTTGATTTGATGAATATCTTAAGGAAATACACTTAACAGATCTAAGATCAAGCTTGCTACGGTTTTGGTGATGAATATGTACAGTCAAAAAATTTTAAAGGTAAATTGGTCATGAACCAAATGTGGGGATAGGTGGTGATAAGAGATTGATATGTAGTTTGAAAGTTTAGGATACGAGACAACATTCGGTTAACTAAATATGTAGTATTCATAACCGCTTTCCCCCAAAAAAATTTGAAAAATGAGTTGCCCTTTTACTACAAGGGTAGATCCCTCTAAGTTGGATTGTCCCATTGATGTTCCTAACATCACTTTTCTCCAAGTCTCCTCCCTTCGTAGTTTTGTAAAAGCCTCACAAACGCTCGGCAAAGGCTTAATGTTGTGAATCTATCCACAAACCTCATCAAGTTCCTATTTTCGTCCCAACAAAAACTTGTAAAATCTTTCCCCCTCTTGAATCTTTCTATATTGTTTGCTTATAGCTCGAGGATCAAGTTGTTGCCAGTATCAAATTTGTTGACTAAAATATTCTATGACTAATGACTCACCTTGTCTCAAGTCACCAAGAATTCCTTTGATTTTGAACACTTTCGGAGAATTCATAACATAGAGCCAAAAAGTGTGAACTTGTCTTTATTTGAACACGTTTCATGGGAAGTATTTCCTTCGCTGTCTTGTAATACATAAAATTTTCACTTGTCTCATTGATCATGGAATTTAACAGCCATGACATCACTAGATTATTTTCCACCTTCCAGATTCAATAGTCAAGGCTGTTTTCCACCAGTTGGACAGCAGCACCGATAAGATAGTCTTCTTTTCCCTTTTCACACATGAAAATCATTACTAATTTAGACCACAAGCTGAAATTTTGACCATTAAGTTTATGCCCAATAATGGCATCAAACTACTTTCAAAAACAACAGTGGAGTAGGTAGGTATGGCCATTTGACTGGAATTCGGGTTGGACATGCCACTTTCGGATTTATTTGCCATGGCAGATTTGATTAATTTTGTCATCGGTGTACGATAACAAGAATGGAATAGGGATTGATTCAGATCAAGAATAGAAAGGAGATTGCTTCATACTACTCTGACACCATGTAGAAGTTTATTGAGAGTTCTATTTCTTCAAAAACTTATTCAAATAACTACTCTAGTTAGGTATTTAAGCAGAACCTTGAGACATACCTCATAGTTCTTAAAAGATATACCTAAATCAGTCAAGATTATCTCCTTGATTACAAGGAAATTTTCGTGAGCTGAATTACAACAACCTGCCTTTAACTAAGGAGGTTTCAAGTAGAACAATTATTCTTAAGAAGCTGCTCCTACTTAACATAAGGATCTTGTAAAGATCCTGATTTACTCTTTCCAGCTTTTACATAACAAAGTAAAAACAGAGGAGAAAAAAACGAAGTACAGGAGTCAGAATTGAGAATTATTGTGTTCAAAAAGAAAATATATTAAATTTTAGCATCGATCCATAGAATCACGCGATCTGCTTAATTCTCCCCCCAAACCAAAAAATTCGTTGACAAAGCCAAAAGATATAAGATATAAGCAAAAAGCATCAGAACTAAAGCATGTTTCTGACAGCAACTTCGGGTAAGTAAAAACATACAAAAAGAAAAACACACAATAATCAAAAACATTCCACCAAAAAAAAAAAGCACATGCAGAAGAAAAGATACCTCTGTACTGATGATAACCCAAAAAATATAAACGAAAAAGAGCAACTAGTTTTGAAGAAGAATAGGAGCAGAAGAGAAGAGCCACCAGAAGACGCCGTTGAAGAAGTTGAGATTGGATATACATAAGAGCGTTGACGGTGGACAGAGCTAAGTCGGCAGTCTCCTATGGCTCTTTCTTCATCTTCTTGGTCTCATTTTCATTATTTTAAAATTTTATAGTTAATTTTTCTTGGGGGAAAAGCAACCAGAAAAAATCCACTTCTTTAGTCCACCAAGTTATGATAAAGTCACCTGCGGGTTGCGAGTTGCGAGTTGCGAGTTGCCGTTTTGTTTTGTGAAACTTTTTCTAATCGGGTCGGGTTTTGGTTATTTATATTCATAATCAACAATTCGGGTCGGGTTGATGACACTTGAACTGCTCACGAATTCTAGAGAATAGATAGTCTCGAATTTCCTGTATTGTTCTGTGTTCTTGGGCTTCACTCTCTCTGCCTTGGATCTGATCTCTCTTTCTCTCCATTTCCCTGGAATTTTACTGTCTTGTGGAGTTGATTGTTGGTCGACTGAAGACAGGGAGGGAATAGATGCAATTCTTTGGAGGATCAGATATAAGTCCTTCGCCGCCGGCACCGACGGCGTCTGGGAACAATGCACACATGATGTATGTGTTCAACCGGAATGGGGTGTGCTTGTTCTACAGGGAGTGGAATCGTCCCCTTCACACTCTCAATGCCCAGCAAGACCATAAGCTCATGTTCGGTCTGCTCTTCTCTCTCAAGTCGCTGACTGCCAAGATGGATCCTACTTGGTTCGTTCTCTTCTCACAAATTGTTTGGTTTGAGGCTTTATTATGAAAATTGGCGAATTGGATCTAAAAGATTTACGAGGGTATTGATCTTATATTGTTTGATGATTTGTATTTTTTGTCATCAATTTGGTGCAGTGCGGAGAAAGGGAATCTTGGAATGCCCCAGTTGCCTGGTCAAGGTTGTTCCTTTCACAGTTTTCGGACAAACACATACAAACTAAGTTTCATGGAAACACCCTCTGGGATCAAGGTCGGCGTTTCACTTCATCCTTCAACCCATTTCATGTAACAAAAGATGATCACAAGACTCCATTCTAAGCGCTAGAAGCATAGGGCTATGTGCTATCTGCTATGTTTATTTTGTCTTCGTATATTCACAACGATGAGCCTTTGTGCAGATTATCCTGATAACACATCCTAGGACTGGTGATCTACGGGAGTCTCTCAAGTACATCTACAATTTATATGTTGAATACGTTGTCAAAAACCCACTCTATGCTCCTGGAACTCCAATCAGGTAAAAGATTTGAGCTTTTCTACTTGCTAAATTGAAATTAAAAGCTATTAACTGATTCATCATAAAAATTTTCAAATTATATTTGGGATGTTTACCATTCTATACTGGACGATCTCTAGTGTTTTACGCAAGTGACCTCAAAGTCGTATATGCGATTAGAGTGATGTTTATGGTAAACGTGTGGCTTGTTAAAGAGGTGAAGCCATGTGATAAGGCCGCATTTTAGTTGGTTATTCATATTCCGGTTAGGATCTAGCTGAATGTTTAGTATGAACTGTTGATAATATTATGACTACTAGCTGCCTATGTATGCTGCTCATCATTGTTTATGGTTAGCACATCTGGTAGGCAATTCGTGTGTGAATATGAGTTTGTGGCTTGGCTTAGACCAATTTAATGAGCAACTTACAGAAGGAGAGATGTCTTTGCATCAAAGCTTCAAGAGTTTACCATTCTTCACCTGATGCAGTTTTATTTGCCTGGGGCAGGTGTGAATTATTCAATACTAATCTCGACCAGTATGTGAGGAGTATTGCGTAGTTACGACATCTGGTGCTCGATGGCTTTAACATCCCATGGCACGGTGCCTATTAGTGATTCAGCTTCCTCTTACAAGGAAAAAAGGGGCGAGAAGATGACCAGGCATTCAAGTACAAAAGAAACTTGTGCCTTTACTCGAATTCGCGTAGAAAAGTTACCATTTGTATTCGGAATTCAGTTGTGCGATTCAAGTTACTTGTTGTGGTTATGACAATTTGCATAATGAAAACAAAATATTAGAATGCTTTTCAAGTGAAACGGAGATGGACAACGTGATGAACCACTTCAGTATAAGTAGAAAAGGGTAGAAATCTAGTGTATCTTTCACCATTCATAGAAAACTTGAATATGCCAATTATTCAAACGCGACCTATGGTAAGCCTTCCTGGGGTTAGGAAACCTCCTCTTGTCCCAACTATACATTTGAGGGCTACTCTCTTTGGCCTCCTGTATTTCCCTATGGTACTCACTTTGCTTCCCCATTATTGGCCTCGCTATCTTCATCGGATTCCTCCCTCTCACCATTTTCAGGCCGCTTACCTCCGCCGCCACTCGGTCCGGCACCGTAAATGATATACCAAACCTTCTTGGTTGTACGCGTACTTCAAAAAAATAACACGTCTTTTCTTTATTTCCAGGAATATCTTGCTGTGCTGGTTCTGGTGGCTTGTGCTCACCTTCTGTCACGTCCATTGGCTTCTTTCCTTAAGTAGGAGCTAGGTGTAATGCATAAACTCGCACGTTACACGTACGATTAATTTCCACTTCTCTGCAAGTTGGTCTTCTGCTATGAGAACAGAAAGAATCCAGAAGAAGACAAGACTAGAACAGGAAACATCTCTACATATAAATATATGTATATATATATATACACATCCTAAAGTGGGCAAAAACGTACGTCAATGAAGACCTCTGTTTCTTGTGTACGGTCGCCTATCCTGTTCCCCGGTTATTCTGGTCCGAACTTGATGGTCGTGATGGTGAAGTTGGTGTAAAGGAGATTATTAGGAAGAACTAGAGAAGTAAAATTTATAGATTATTAGGAAGAACTATAGAACTAAAAGCCTATATAATACCATCGGCATTAAATGGTAGTTTGTTGATGGTAATAATGTTTATGGTATTGGTTAAAGCATTAAACAAGTATCCTAAACCACGGCGGTCAAGTTGTCAGTTTTTGATGAACTAGGGATCTTGGATTCTTAATTAACTAGCAAATGTGATGTAACTATAGGGTGGGTGGTTGGAGTCGTACGATATAAGACTAGTGGAAGTTCCTTGTCTCGTTCGCTATTAAATGTGTTATTAAAAAGTCATACGCAACCCGAATTAACTTTTTCTCTACATTAGATATGCAATTTTCAGTCATGAGTCATGACACTTGTGACTGAAAAATATTATTGGAAAGTTGCGTCATACTGATGGTTATAATATCCCGAAGAAATGTTACATTTGACTTAAATTGCATTATCGGAAGACTCTAGCAATTTTAATGACATTTTTTTTTCTCCCAAGATGTCCTAGGTAAATCTCAATTATGAGAAGGCATCTTTAAACCATCCACATCCAAACTAATTCCCGTTGGAGCCGAATAGGTCTCTTGCGGGAAGCAAAACTTTGATCTCAAGTTTTAAACGACTGCATACATGAGGAGCATTTGAACCCGCGACCTCACTTAAGCCAAGAGAGTCTCTTACTAACTCACCTGCGCTCTAGAACTATTTGTAAACAAACAAACCTTACACTAACTTAAAGGTTGGGGTATATGATTTCTATTATATATATAGAAACAAAAACTTATACAAAAAGAAAAATGCAAAAAATATGTATATAAAGATGCAAATTACTTACATTTTTATAAAACAATTGCTCGGAAAAATACAAGAATTGCTGAAGGAGTTATAATAATTCTAAGGAGTTACCATCTTCCACCAAAAATTGAGAGGACGAAATTGAGTACTAACCTCAAAAGATTTCTCCATTCTGCTGGAAACTTTATATTTGATATGAATTGAAAAGGAAAATTTGAGAGCACTAATTGAGTTAATAAATCAATTAGAAATTAATGTATGAGTTTTTGAACTTAGGAGACATCAGAGGCATATATGGAGAGAAAAGAAATTGCATACAAGTTACAAACCTTCCTTTCTTTCGCCTTTGTGCCCTTAAACGACATTGATAAATTAGGTCAGGTTCCTTGCTTTTAGTATCAAGAGTAGGACACTGCCAAGCAAACTCAAATACCTAAAACTTTGGTCTTTGCTTTCATTTTGGCATCTTGTTTGGGTGTAAATTCCATCATGACATCCAAGACTCTTTAAAGCATGATTACATAACATTAAGAACACAATCAATAAAAAAACAAGAAATAGGAAAGCCTGAAATACAAAAATTCCATCAAAATCATTATAGGTCAAGTTTAGTAAGTGGATCAATAACTTAGTGATTGAATACTAGTAGTTCTAGCATGTACATAGTGTTTCTACTTTCGCATCCATCCCTTCTCTCCCTCTATACCAATAACAATTCGAAAGTCATAGTTGCATAGCGTAAATGATAAAACAACATTAAAAATCAAAATTGTTCTTACACGTTTAGCAACTGGTGTAATCACACAAAAAATCAAAATTGTTCTTACACGTTTAGCAACTGGTGTAATCACACAAATAATCGGCCACGCTGCTTATATACTTGGCAACTTCAATTGAGAATCATGCAGCTTGCACTCAATATTGGTAAAAATCTTAGGTCCTCTCGTTAATTTTACAATTCAAGACCTAGTCAAGACGCTTCTTCGCAATAGATTGCTCTGTAAGATACCTATGTCAACATGCCAAAGTTCAAGAGGTCAAGATACAAACGATAACAACCAACAAAGCATTGCAATTGTGCACCCTGAAATCAGTAAAATGTACAGGACTCTGATTTTGCACAATCCCTGATAGCCGCAGGGTAGTAAACTCCTCACTGACAACAATCAATCACTCGTATGTTTGATTTGAAGTGGCATTATCTATTAACAAACCTCACAAGCATGCATCATGAATGCTTTATGTACATACTAAAAAAAATTGTACACAAAGGCTTTTTAGTCATAGATAACTCTCTTGCATGCATTTCCGAATTGACTCTTAGCAAGTTTAGGTGCTTTTTTAATTTAAGCAACATTTTTCGGTTTTATCATAAAGGACATGATGGCAAGTAAGACATGATGTCTACTTACTTGCCGGAATAGAAGCCAGCGGAGTACCATGCATTTAAAACAACACTTAGATCTGTTTCAGAGCTTGTACTTTGAACCGTTTCCTCCTCTTTACCTGTCTTTGCCACATGCTCTGCATCTGGAAAACACGAACCCAAAGAGTGAAAGTTCCATCAAGAAAATATGCACGTGTTTCTGCTTCGTGAATATAATACTTTTGAAAAATCTAATAATATCAAGCAAAAACTTCCTATTTTCAGCATTTATTCCTGGACTTTTACCACTTTCCATATATAAGGTGTAATACCTTTAGAACTAGGAATTTATAAGAAAAAAGATATTCATAGCAAGCAATCAACATTTCTCAGATCAAAACAATCAAACGATGTCAATCAAATGTACAAAGCACTTCTTTATTCTCTCCAGAGCAGAGTAAGAGTTGCATCAGTGCTTGCTGGAGATTGCAATTTACTAAAGAAATATCAAGAAAGTTTTAATTGCCCAAAAAGAAACTTAAAGGTTTGAGTGGGTTCATGTCAGTGCTTAATTCTGTTACTTATATGCAGAGATTTAGGTAACTTAAACCTTTATTACTAATTCTATCTGTGTATTACTATTTTCTTTGTCCTTTTGATTCCAAAATAGATGCAAATTTCATAAACAGATTCCTGCAATAATTATATTATGGAGAGGAGCTGACCTTTTGAACCAGAAATGTTAGAGGTGTTCATCTTCATGGAGGATATTGCTCTTTCCGCAGCTCCCAATGCTATCTTAGAAATGTCATCATTTACAGGAGCGAAAGAATTTTGAGGATTTGTCACTACAGTAGAATCAGTACATGCTTTATTAACACACGTCCCACCTAATGTACAAGCAGCGAACGAGGCACTTGGAGCCACATAACAATGACGAATACAACAGCAAGAAGAACCAATTAAATTCAAGAGAGAGGCTTGGCTTGCAGGGACCAAATAATCTTGAGAAGTTGAACAGAAATCACCTTGTTGACCAGAACCAGAGCCTTCAACAGGATATTGTGTATCATAACCACTCAATTGATGAAGCTTCTGTAGAATTACTTGCCTCTTTTCCTCAAGTTCATAGTACTGACTGAGTAACTGGTTATATTCTTCCAAACCTTGTGAAAAAAACACAGCAATTACCTGATTGCGTTAAAACTTTTTTGAAAAACTTTTATAGGGTTTGTTGGTTAGAGAACCTGCACCATGATCGGTTACAGAATTTGTTGCCTCTCCCAGCTCAAGCATTTCACCTGATGTGGCATAATTATTATCATCTTCCTCCCTATGTTTTACAACGCATGAGAAAGGAAAAGAAAATTAATCAGTTAATGAAATCTCCAAAATAGGTATAGTGTTGGCATAAAGATGAGGAATTGAGAGAGAAATATTTCAACAGATTCATTTACTGAAGGATGCATTCTAGCTCATTGTTTCTGTGCTTAAAAAGGCCAAACTTTAAGCAAATTAATTGTATGAGCAGTAAAAAAGTAAAAGTAAATGATCAGTTCTGTAAAAACTCAGATGCATGAATTATGAACTAAATATATCAATGGCATTACAAGGTACCTTACTGTCCCGCATTCTATTGCATCATTTGAAGAAGCATTCTCCACAGTATTACCAGCAACTTTTCCTATATCAGTGGAATAGTCCTTGCTGTGCATGCCATGCATTTTCTGGAAATAAAATACAAAAGGAAGATTAAATCTTTTTTTCTTTATAACGTCTAGGCTACCAAAACTCGAAACATAACAAAATCATGAAACAGCTTGAATCATGGTCACAAATAAGCAACATTTAGAACTGAGAAAAACCAAAAAGTTAGGAAATTGGAGCGCTACTATAACATTTAAGCCCTTAGGAAAGCTCTTTTCTCCCATATTCAATTTCCATCTTCACATAATCAAAAACTAAATGAAAAATAGTTTTACTTGTATCCAGACGGAAAAAAACAAGGACATTAGGGAAAGTTGTGAAATTAAAATCTCCAACACCTTGCTCTTAGAATTGCTAAAACCAAAACCCAGCAGATCAAGCATTACTTACTTGTAGCAATTACCTAAAGTACCAACAACACAGAATGCAAAAATATCACACGAATAACTTTCCTATTTTATATACCTAAATCCACTACAGGAGCGTTGTTTATTTCACATAAGTAGATAAACCCAAGTTAACCAAAACCAGCTCATGCTCAATCATTCACTCATCCAACCAAATGAACTAATCTAATTAATAAGGAATTTAATTAATTAAAAAGATATCAAACGTCAGATCAAATAACATCTTCTAACAAGTCATTTCCCTCACAGTGTATAAAGATGCGTATGCTTACAGATACAAAGTGTATAAATATACCTTATACTTGGACATGGCATCGTCGAAGGCGTTAACTAAAGCGGATTCATCCCAGACGTCTCCTTCTTTCCCCATCTCCAGTCACCAGCAGCTAAGCTGAAGAAGAATCACGAAGAGACCGGTTGGTGCTTGCTTGCTTGCTCGCTCTGTTTGGAGTCCAAACCCCACTAAACAAAAACCTGACACAGCGACGCGCCTCAAAACAACCAAACGTAAGCAGGTTCAAATGAGGATGACTCGTTTATGGGCTCATGTTTCTCATTTGGCCCATCATCACTTGTACTGCAAGTTTTAGTTATCGGGTAAAACATCCATGTTACGTCTGGTTAGGTTTATTTTTAAAATGTTCTTAAGATTTTTAAATCTCGTATTTAATTTATTTATTTTATATTTTATTAATTTTCTGTTTGTTAAATTTTAATAAAAATAATAAAGTTTATATAAATTAAAATATAAGGATTTTAAAATTACTACACTAAGTTAAAAATTTGATGAAGTCGTACAATTTGAATTGGTTAAATTTTGTTTCAATGTTACTAAATTGATATCATTTTAATAAAGAAAATCAAGATTTTTAATCAAATTTTAATTTAACCTTTTAACTCCGAATTTGATTTTAAATTGTATCTAATCGAATAAGTTGGACCAATTTTTTCCATTTATAAATAGAATAAGAAGAATTTATTCCCTTTAATTTAAGAATAACAGTTTTGGCCCGGCTTGATTCGGCCCGACCCCTGTCTAATAGATAATGGTTTAAACGATATCGTTTTGATTTTTTTTAAAATAATAATTCAAACGGAGCTGTCTTAGCCTGAGATAACATAGGTCAGATGAAGTCTTTAAATTAGAAATTAATTTTTGAGTAACTTGTAAAAAGACCAACAACATGCCATTCAACATTCTTTCTAAATTTATCCTCCTCTCTTCCGAGATCTTATGAAAATCAAAGAGCCGCTTTACGACTACGATCCGATGAAGAACTCCTTCAATACTAAAATTCTCATTAAAGATAAGAATATCTACCGAAACTTGAGATAGTTGTTAAGATCTCTTTGGTTTTATGGTCCATCTTATGAGAACTCTTCATCTACCTCTAATTCATTGTCATAGGTAGGCGTCCTCTTACCGGAGCAGGAATAGGTCTCTGAATGGTGTGCCTGAGGCCATCTCCAACCATTACACTAAATTTTTATACCAAATTTGGTGTGTAAAATGAAATATTCTTAAAATCTTTTTACACCAAATTTGGTGTTTGAAAGCGATCTAGAAGGGGGGTTGAATAGATCGTCTAAACTTTTTTGCAGAGTTGTCCTCTACCTAAGCTCCCACTTAGGATTTTGGCAAAACACTATATTGTACACTTTTTAGTTCAGTGTGAACTTTTA
>JANZXP010000001.1:16365245-16407224 GCA_027576715.1 Erythroxylum flavicans
ATAGTGGAAGAAATATTCTGAGTTTTTGTCCGTGGACGTAGCCCAAAGTTAAGGGTGAACCACGTTAAATATTCTGTGTCCATTTTGCTCATTTTATTTTTTTTCACAAAATACACCCGCTGCTCCCAACATGGAGAAGCCCCCAAAGTCTTAGGGAGGGAAAAGAGAAGTACAGTCAACAACAACACCGTCAAAATCAATGGAGCCACCACGAGCAACGGCAGCCCAGCTTCTGACGAATGAAGCTAAAACACATGCACTGGCTACGGAATGCCAAATGCCGACACCAATCGCCCCTCGCCCGCACGTGAAGACGTTAACTTGAACAGCCAAGATCACTCGATTGCATAGATCAGTTGATCTATCGTGGGGATTGCAGGGAAGTAACTGTTGAAGACTATTAGCGTCTGGTTGATTAAGGACAGAAGACAGATCAGTGTCTACCCGAGCTGGAGTGTAACCTGCTCCATGGTGGTTGCAGTCGATTGAGAACGAGTCTTTGAATCGCGCAGCAAATGGATAGAAGTTAAAGTGCGATAATGCCTTTGAAAGGGAGGCCTTCAGGTGATCGTCCACGTTTTTGTTAAATTCTTTTCCAGGTTCTGAATAGAAAAGAACCACAGGAACGTACATATATAGGAGGGGATAACTGATCCAAAAGGGAGAGCTTATAGGTTCTGTGTTCGTGTGGTGAGGGAGAAGGTGGTTTGATGGTTTCTTTAGATAGGATATTGACATTCAAAGCCAATTTTCTATAGCAAAATGATCAACAAAGGTGCACGAGTTCATACATTATAAGCAAAACCAATCTTACATGGTAAAAAATGTGTCAAATCAAATGTAGAAAAGGATAAGTGTTGTCGGAGGATTCATGTGCATGTAGAGTTGGGGAGAGAGTCTCCGTGCTCTAACAAGTAATCACGGTGCGGTTATCGGAGAAACAGACGCTAAATGAACTAGATATGGAGACCCCTCCTATCGACTTGGGAAGCCTTTTATATGGAGACCTTTCAGCTGTCTCAGAAGCTTGTTACTTGTCAATGAAGCTTGCAGGAAACATAGATTCATTCTCGTCGTTAATCATGGAGTCGATTCACAACTTTTAGCTAAAGCTCACGAGCACATGCACTTGTTCTTTGGCACGAAACTCTCTAAGAAGCAAAGAGCTCAAAGAAAGATCGGTGACTCCTTCGGATACTCCAGTAGCTTCACTGGTAGGTTCTCTTCCAAACTTCCATGGAAGGAAACGGTTTCTTTTCGATATCTTGCAGATGGGCATCGATCTTGTATAAAATAAAATCAATTTGTACACAATTCATTCTTCACATTCATGCATATTTACGTATATATATATCCACAGCATATATGCATATATATATATGTCCAAATGATAGGCGGAAGCATAACCAAATAACCATAACTCCATCCATTGTTATCTGAAAAGCTTGATCCACTGGTTAAATCCCACTGCCAAATGAAATGTTTTTGAATCTTCCAACCTCTCAAACTCTCATGTTATGGTGTAAAATTTTCTTAAAATTGAAAGCCGAAGGTTAGGGACCCAAAAACCAAACGTGACTATCCCTATATTTCTCTGCCCATTATAGAGACAATGGACAGCAACAGACCATCACAATGTTTTCGAAAACATTGTGATGATTGTGAATCATATAGGCTACAAGAATATTTCAACATTCTCCCACTTTGTTCATATAATACAACATTAACTTTATGGAGAAACAAAATATATGAATCACGGCAATAAGTCCTCTTATAAAGAGTAATATCTTCCATGTATATATTATGTTCGTGAATTGCAAGTGCATAGTTGTCGGTAAGAATCGAGTCGTGTCTATAGAAATTATGAAAAAGTTCAAATCTATGCTAGCTAAAGATGATTGGAATCGGGTTGAGTGAAAATTTGAAATTAAAAGCAATGTAACGAATTAATAAAAACTCAAATGAATTTCTAAACAACTACCCAATTCAATGCAACCAAAATAACTATAAATATGACAAATCTATTTAATAACTAATTAAGAAAAGAGTGTAGGAATTGACTAGTTAAAAGTATTAACATCAATGAGAAATGACTTTCTCTTAAGGAATGATATTTTTGCCAACCTTAATATTGAATTAGTTATCCTCCACAAATAAACAATCCTAACTTTGTATGTGAATTTTAAGAGTAATTAATCCTCTTCTCCCAAAGGTGAATTCTATCCACTTTAGACATCACTTAGTAATTCCTTATTTAAGTTCTTCGTAGAGTTTCTTAAGTTCTAAACTCAAACCTTCTATTTTCACCTCCTAAGTTTCTTAGGTCTCTCAATTCACAAGAAAATCCTAGCTGAAATTTCTTCAATCTTCTAATAAAAATCCCCTTTTTCTAAAGGTGAATTTATACTAAGCAAATTTCCAATAATCCAAAGTAATAACAATTAAACCCAAGGAAAATCAACAAGTATATGAATATTCAGTTATGAATTCCAACAATGTTCAATGTTAAAGCATCACCAAAACATCAAATCTGTAAGAGAAATTAAGGCTCTAGCCACAAATCATCATGCCAAATAATCCAAAAGTATAAACCCTAGACAAACTCACGAAGAAACTAAATAAAAACACGATGTTCTTGTCTTGAGGCTGCATTATGCGTGAGTCAAATGGAGGCTTCTGCGTTGGTGAGTGGCGTGGAGGCTTTGTTGTGTGAATGGAGGGTGCTTGGTGAGAGGAGTAGAGGCTGCGTGCGTTGCTGTGAATGGAGGATGGAGTCAAGTGGAGGCTGCTTCGTTTGCGTGAGTGGAAAAATGAATGGAGGCTGTATGCGTGAATCTCTATTGATGAGTGGAGGCGTGTGGCAGCTGTTTTGCAGTGAATGGAGGCTGCGTTGGTTGGTAGTGAGTGTCTTGCGTTTTTTGTCTCTCTTCTTCAAACCATGCTAAACCCTCTCCTCAACACAATGCAGCATTTTATCTTCCCAAAACGCTGAAACCTCCTCTTTGCTTTCTTGCATTTAACACATGCATAATCTTTAATTTGCTGCTGTCTTGTTTTTCTTCATGTGTTGTTGTTTTGTCCCATTTTTTCTTAGCTACTTGTCCATGCGTTGAAGCATTGACCATTCTTCCAAATTGCTATCTTTTTGCTATATTTTTCAAAAAAAAATTCATAACACTCAAATATTATAAAAACAATAATTTAATATAACATCTGTCCCAAAATATTACACAATTCACCTACATTAATGCATCAAATAAAAGCCTATCAGTATCTCTATCATATTACATTATATTACGTCTCTACACACAGTTCTTCAACTTAATGAATAAACCATATGTTTATTTTAGGTCCAAACTTAATGAAGATTCTCAATATAACAAAATGAATATCTATAGGTGCACAAACCATATGAGAAACATCACATTGAATAAGAGTTTTATTGAAAATAATGTACATTCCATGACATTATCTTATAGAACCTAGTCTCATTTGTTTTGTACTACATGATCCTTAAACTACTTAGGTAGCATGCCCTTAGTCAAAGGATCTGCAATCAACTCAGTGCTAATATGCTCAATGATCACTTTCTTTTTCTTAACACGTTCTCTTAAGGCCAAATATAATATATTGATATGTTTACTTCAACTTCCACTCTTATTATTTTTAGCAATAAAATCAGCAACTGAGTTGTCACAGTATAACTTTAACGGCTTAGAAATAGAGTCCACAACTTTAAGCCCAGATATAAAACTCTTCAACCATACAGTATGCCAGATGACCTCAAAACACGATACCAACTCAGCTTCCATGGTAGAAGTAGCAGTCAAGGTCTGCTTGACACTTCTTCAAGATACATCTCTACCAGCAAACATGAAAATATAATCTGAGGTGATTTTCTTGAATTAATACAGCCAACAAAGTCTGAACCAGAGTACCCAACTACTTCCAGATTTTTAGTCCATCTGTACATAAGTATGTAATCCTTCGTTCCTTGAAGATATCTCATCACTTTCTTTGCAACCTTTCAGTGATCAATACTTGGATTACTCTGATATTTTCCTAACATTCCAACCGCGAATGTAATGTCTGGTTTTGTACAGACTTGAGCATACATTAAGCTTCCAATAGTTGAAGCATATGGAATGTTTTTCATGTGTTCCCGTTCGAACTCATTTTTTGGGCATTGACTCAAATTGAATATATCACCCTTCACTATGGGTGCTACACTCGATGCACAATCTTTCATCCAAAATCTCTCTAAAATTTTGTTGATATAGGTCTCTTGAGATAATCCTAAAATGCCTTCAGATCTTTCTTTATGGATCTTAATGCCAATGACATAAGATGCCTCACCCATATCTTTCATATCAAAATTTTTGAGAGAAATTGTTTCACCTCATATAGCAAACCCTTATTATTAGTTGCAAGTAAAATATCATCCACATATAACACAAGATAACAAATCTTGCTCCCACTAACCTTCTGGTATATACACTGATTCATGAGATTTTCTTCAAAATCAAATAAAGTGATGACTTCATCAAATTTTAAATACCATTGACGAGATGCTTGTTTTAAGCCATATATAGATTTATTGAGCTTGTAGACCAAATGCTCACCATCGCTAGAGGAGAATGCTTCTAGTTGTTTCATGTAAACCTCTTCCTCTAGTTCACCATTGAGGAACACCATTTTTATATCCATTTGATGTAACTCAAAGTCAAAATATGCTATTAATGGCATAATTACTTAAAGAGAATCTTTCTTTGATATAGGAGAAAATGTCTCCGTGTAATCGATTCCTTCTTTTTGAGTAAATCCTTTAGCAACGAGTCTTGCTTTATGTCGCTCAATGTTGCCTTGTGAGTCTTTCTTTGTTTTAAAGACCCATTACACCTAATGGGTTTTACGCCATTAAGTAATGCAACGAGATCCTATACTCGATTACATGCCATAGAATTCATCTCATCTTTCATGGCATTGTACCATAAGTCTGATTCTTTAGAACTTATGGCTTGCGAAAATGTTTCAGAATCATGTTCAGCTCTAATGTTAAAGTCCAATTCTTGTAAATACATAATATAATCACCAGAGATACCTGATTGCCTTACTCTAGTAGATCTCCTTAATGTTTTTTCAATATTCTCCTCAGGAGCACGTTGTGTAACTGGTTGATCAATAATTTCTTGTTGTTCCATATCAACAACTTGATGTTCCATATCAACAACTTGATCTATTGAATCGGTATCAATTGCTTCTTGAATTTTAGCAATTGGTTATATAACACCTATTGGTGCTTGAGGGGTGTGAATGACAATCAATCTATGACTTGAGCCAGAGGGATGAACTTTTTGATGTTCCTTTTTTTAAAATAACATCCTGAAATTGATCATTCCTATTGATCAAATAATTCTCAAGAAATTTTGCATTTCTTGATTCCACAATCCTAGTGCTGTGAGATGGACAATAGAATCTATACTGCTTGGATTTTTCAGCATATCCAATGAAGTAAGCACTCATGGTTCTCAGGTCTAGCTTCTTTTCTTGTGGATTATAAATTCTCACTTCAGATGGGCATCCCCAAATGCTTATATGTCGCAAACTTGGTTTCCAGCCCTTAAACAACTCAAAAGGTGTCTTTGAGACAGCCTTAGTTAGAACTCGGTTTAATATATACACAGTCGTCTTTAGTGCTTCAGTCCATAAGAAAACAAGGAGTTTTACATTACTCCGTATACTTCTCGCCATATACATCGATGTTCAATTTCTTCTTTCTACTATACCATTCTGGTCCGGAGAACCAAGCATGGTGTATTAGGCAACAACCCCATATTCTTGAAGAAACTTAGCAAATGGACCAGGTGCTTGTCCATTCTCTATGTATCTACCATATTACTCTCCACCTCTATCTGATCTTACGATCGTAATTTGTTTTCCACATTGATTTTCTACTACAGCCTTAAAAACTTCAAAGGCATTCAAAGCTTCGCTTTAGAACGAAGTAAGTAGAGATATATATATTGTGAATAATCATCTATGAAGGTGATAAAGTATTTCAGACTATTTGCATCCATATCTAGACAAAAAATATCCGTATGTATAATTTCTTATAGATTTGTGCTCCTCTTTACACCTCTTTTAGAATTGTTAGTTTGCTTACCTTTAATGCAATCAACACAAGTCTCATAATCAGAAAAATCCAAAGTACAAAGTACTCATTTACCAATTTCTTAAGTCTCTCAATAGAGATGTGTCCTAATCTCTGATGCCACAACATAGAGAAATCTCATTCACAATACATCGTTTTATCCCAGCAGTAATATGCATAGAAGTATAAGCAGTGTCATTTCGTAATTTAAGAGAATAAAGGCCATCGATCAAAACACCATGTCCAAGAACTTTGGACTTATTGGATAATTGAAAATCAGAATCTTTAAAATTAAAGGTAAAACCTAACGGTACAAGTCTTGAAATAGAAATTAAATTTCGAGAAAAAATTGGTACATAAAAGGTATTTTCCAAATATAAAATAAAACTACTACTTAACGTCAAACTGTAAGTGCCAATGGCTTCTACATATGAACTCATCTGGCCTCCTGAATAGATGTAGTGTTCACTTCCCACTGGTTTCAGTAGGTTGTGCATACCTTGCAAGGTAATTGAAACGTGAATTATTGAACCAGAATCAATCCACCATATGTTGTGATTAACACTAACCATATTAGATTCATAAAAAACAAATAAAAGGTGAGTACCTTTCATTTCGAGCTATTTCTTAAATTTTAAGGATTCTTTCTTCATGTGTCCCTTTTTTTGCATAAGAAACACTTTGATGCTTTCTTTATCTCGGGCTGAGGAGGAATCTTGCCTTTTCCCTTATTTTTGCCCTGATCCTTCATTTTCTTTCCTTACGTAGTCTTCACTTTTTCACCCTCTTCCATAGCCAATCCACCTTCTTCTTGAGCACACATGATCAACAGCTCATTAATTGACCATTTTTCTTTATGTGTGTTGCAAGAAATGTTAAAAGGACCATATTTTTAGGGTAGGGTGTTTATAATAAAGTGAACCAGGAAAGATTCAGACATTTTCACTTCTAAAACTTCTAGTTGAGCCGCTTTGTCCCTTGTGTGTATGATATGATCATGCAAACCTTTTATCCCAGTGAGCCTTATAGATGATAATTGCATTATTAAGGTGTTGGCAAGAGCCTTGTCAGATGTAGCAAATTGCTCATCGATTGCTTTTAAAAGGTCTTTCACCTTAGTATGTTATTTAATGGAACCACAAATACTAGCAAATATCTTAGTCTTTATGAACATCACAGAGAGACGATTGGATTGCTCCTATTTGTCATAAAGACTAATTGCATCTGGAGTGATAGTTTCAGTAATAGCAGGTGGTTTGTCTTTCTTTATAGCATAATCTATATCCATCTAGCTCAAATAAAGAAGCACTCTTTCCTTCCATATCTTATAATTATCACCCTTTAATTCGAGAATGTCACACTCCTATAGACTCGAAGGAGACACCTGAGGCCTACGTGTTTAAGGCGGATCTACTAGGCCTAAAGAAAGAGGAAGTGAAAGTGGAGTTTGAAGATAACAAAGTGCTCCAAATCAGTGAGGAGAGGAATATGGAAAAGGAAGACAAGAATGACGCAAGGTATCATGTGGACCGAAGTAGCGGGAAGTTTTTGAGGGGGTTCATGGGATGTCAAGTGTGAGTAGGAATCCCACATTGGAAAGAGATAGAGCTAGTGAAGGACATATAAGTGGAAAAGATCCATAAACCTAATGCCTTAAGATTTTGCGTTAAAGTGTGGTGTCAAAGCCTAAGAATATGTTCCCTCACTAGGCTCATATTGAAGATCTCCCATGTAAGTGGGCATCCTAGATACAACAAGTGGTATCAGGGCCGATGATTCTGCAAGGAACTAGTACGGAGATGGTAGACAAATCTCGTGGTTGCTTCCCTACAAAGAAGAGCAAGGAGACTCCTAGCAGGCCCAGACTAGTAGAGTAAAAGGGCTCTTGGTGATGTCATATACTTGAGTTGCTAAGCAAAAAAAGCTTTCACTTAAGGGGGAGTCCAAGCTCAATGTAAAAGTTCACATTTGAGGGGGAGATTGATGGGATGTCAAGTGTAAGTAGGAATCCCATATTGGAAAGAGATGGAGCTAATGAAGGACATATAAGTAGAAAGGACCCATAAACTTAATGTCTTAAGTTTTTGGTTAAAGTGTGGTGTCAAAGCCCATAATATGTTCCCTTACTAGGCTCATGATAAAGATCTCCAACAAAAGTAGGCCCCTCAGATCCAACAGTTCAAGCTCTTGGAGAACGCCAAGATGGATTAGGTCAAAGCGTCTACGAAGAACGATGTTCTTACCGCCACTGTTCCTAAGGAGGAAATGAAGAAACCCGAAGTCAAATCCATTACGATCTCTGGTTAAAAACTGGATATCGATGTAAATAGTTAAGAAATTCAGTTTATGTTTTAAAAATATTATCGTATAAAAGAAGTAAATAAGTTCTATCTATAAATGTAATGTTTTGGATCTTGACAATATTCAGAAAAGGTTTTCTCTCTATTATTCTTTCATTATTTTCTTCCTTCCTAAAAAAATAGCATAGATAAAGGGCTACTGAGATCAAATGGAGAAGTAAAGGTTGTTTTTTCTGATCTTCCGGAGCTACAACAATTTGATAATAACCAGAATATCCATTCAAGAAATAGAAAAATAGTTTACCTGCCAACTTTTCAAGCATTTGATCAATGAAAGGGAGTGGAAAATAATCCTTCCTTGTGGCGGCATTTAACTTCCGAAATTCAATACACATCCGCCATCCAGTTTGCAATCTCATAGGCACCAATTCATTACATTCATTTTTAACCAATGTAAAGCCAGAAACCAATTGACTATCAGTGTTAAGTTGTCATTTTGCATACATTTGGTATATAAATCTCTCTTGTGTGTTTAAATTATTATTCAAAATTGATTGATTTGTCCCTTAATTGTTCTCAGATGATTTTCAACACTAAAGAGATTAAATTGAATCGAAAAGATGCAAAGGAAACAAAGATAACCCGAAATTTCCATATTGGCAGCAAATTCAATGACTAAGCGTGGGCATGTACAAGGACATAAACCATATGTAGAATCTATTTTCAAATTCAAACTTGAGATTTTCATAATCTTTAAAGATCGTATTGCTATCTTATCAATGGAGATCTATAACTTGAAGTGAGGATAAGGATTATCTGCTGAAGATCACGAGGAGAAAAGAGAAGAAATCGAAAAAAGCATAAAAAGACATTCACGTGTACTTCATGCAGTCTTTATTATTAGGATAGCTTTAGAATTTATGCAGTTTTTCATTAGGAGTAGTTTGACGTTTTCCTGCATTTTTCTTCTGGTTTTTGTCAGTCACTTTAGGAGTAGAGTTCACGCTTTTCTGCAGAGTTCTTCTCTGTTTTTCGTAAGCCACATTAGGGGATAGTTTTAGATTTTATGCAGTTTTTCTTCTAGTTTTACGTCAGCCATAGTGAGGTTTTTCACTTTCTGTAGTATTTCTCTAGGGATTTTCAGATTTTCTAAGAAAAACCAGGGATGGAGACTTTACAATTGGCTATCTCTTTATTGATTTTCACTTTTGTTATAAGTAGCTAAATCCTTTTTCTTGGTTGAAGGAAACCATGTTATCATCTATTATGTATGAGATGTTTCAATAAAGTTTGTGTTGTTAATGAACATTGAGTATCTTCAGAGTTACCTTTATAATTGGATTGGTTGATTTCTAGGTGCGTAACTAGAAATTGATTCGTTTAATAGCCAAATTAATAAAATATGACGTTCAGTTTTGTTAATCACAAGTGGCAATTAAGATTACCTTCTTCACTTTAGAGTGTGGGAAATTCTAAGAAAAAACTCGTCTTGATTAAATGCATGTCATACATGTGTTATCTTGTTCATTGATTTCTTAGTTCCTAATGCTATTAACCAATTAAACTTACGATCATATCTAGGTTGTTGATTGATAAGAATGCTTAGAATACATGTTTCTACTCATTTACACTTAAGAGAAAACATCACCCAATGAATGTTTATTGGTGAACTGAATTTTATATCAAGGATCTATATTAGTGTGATAACATTGGTGACCTAAAACAAAGGTTTGTTTATTAAATTTTTAGATCCAATTACTTTAGTTGATTTTTGATTTTGTTATCCTTTTCTAAATTGTTGTAAATTAAAGCCAACCCCCTTATTTTACTTTGTTTTAGTTTTGAACTCGTAAACGCTTTACCGTTAAAATTCCTCGTAAGAACAATACCCACTGTCCACTACTACATTAATTTGTATTGACGAAAGTTTGTTTCTTTTTTAAATTGGTTGCAGGCGACAACAGTACTACACCTCTTGTGATGCTGATTCTTGCATTGATGTGAAATATGATATCAATGGCTGTGTAATCATATGCTTACTAGTTTATCTGTGATTGATACTATCAAGAGTTTGCTTAAGTCTTCTTTTGATATGAAATATCTTGAACCTATGGACTTTATTTTGAGAATCAAAGTTAATAAGACTGACTCTGGTTTTAGGTTGAACCAAACTCATTATGTTGAGAAAATTTTGAAGAAGTTTGGTTATTATGATGTTGATCCAATCAAAACTCCCTATGACGCTAGTGTTTCTTTAAAGAAAAATCTTGGTGACAGTGTAAACCAAACTGAGTATACTAAAATTCTTGGTAGTGTGATGTTCTTGATTAACTATTCTTGTCCTTATATTGCATATTATGTGAGTAAATTTAGTAAGTATACTCATAATCCTAGTCAAGAGCATTAAAATGCATTAATTCGTTTGTTGAGGTATTTGAAAGGTACTATGCATTATAAATTATCTTTTGGTGGTCATCCTTCTATATTGGAGGGGTATTCTGATTCTAACTAGGTTACAAAGAGTGATGATATATACTCTACCAGTGATTATGTTTTTACCTTTGCAGGAGCTGTAGTGTCTTGGAAATCATCCAAGCAAATATGTATTACGAGATCAACAATGGAGGCTGAGTTTATGGCTTTAGAATTGGCAGGACGGGAAGCTGAGTGGCTAAGGAATCTCTTAGTAGACATCACGCTTTGGAAAAAACCAATTCCTTCCATATTCCTTCATTATGATTCACAGGTTGCCATTCATGTTGCCAAGAACAAAGCATATAATGGCAAAAGTAGACATATCAGATTGAGACATAAAATTGTCTGTACTTTAATTAGACATGGTGTAATCTCTCTGGACTATGTTTACAAAAGCTTTAAGTAGGAAACTAGTTTCAGAGCATGCTAAAGGGATAAGATTGAGCCCAATTGTGTAGTAACCTCATGATGGACACCTGATTTGGAAAACCAAGTTCAATGGGTCAAACGAAGTTATGTGGTGACTACTTACTTATACTTTGATTGTGAAATAATACTGAGATATATTCAGTTGTTGAATTACGTCCCTAGCATGACTTTACTGTGTTTAATAAAGTTGGATTGTTTAATCCTTAATAAGTTCCATAGCCCAAGTTTGGGTGGTGTAAGCAGTACACACTTGATGGACTCAGCTACGTGATTGTGGAGGGCTAACCACCCTCCGATGAGAGTAATTGGGCTATCTCTCTAGAGCGATCATGAGACCAAGGCATTTTGAGGCTGTTAATTCTCTAGCAGGTTTTATCTTCGATTTTCTTGGACACTAGGTTCAAGACTTAGTTTACCTGGTTGTTCGTTTATTTTTCTCTTAAATAATTACAGTTTATTTCTTAAATTTTGGACCAAGTGGAGGATTGTTAGTATCTTTGTTCCAAAATTTTCAGTTACTAATAACGTTTATAACGTTATCAACCCAATAACTCTAATAACGTTGTTACGTTATTATGCTTCAACGTTCCATTTTGTTTTAATAGCTTTTAATTTGTATTGCCAACATTTGTATTGTTTCTACCATATAAAGGAGTCACTCATTTGCTCAATAGCACAACTACCACCGAAAACAATTGTTCACTTTCTCTGCTTCTTCATCTCTTTTGTATCTTTATTTGCTCCATCCAATACAAGCATTTTCCTCTACATACAAACACCTTACACACGTATTTTGTCTTATGCACAAATTCTGCAATTTTCTGCCTTTCTTTTAATCTTAGAGATAATTCCTACTCTATTCTTTGGAGTGCACCAAGGCTGGTGGAGAAGGAGTTAATCTTGGGTCGATTCCCGTTGTCCAGCTGCACCATAAAGTAGAAATTTCTGACTTAGGACAGTGATTTTTCACGACGCCTTGCATTCAGATAAGTTGTTCTAATTTAGTTATTATTGTTATTTTCGCTAATAGGGCTGATCCAAATGCTACTGCCTCCAAGACCGACAGTGTCAATCCAGAGAAAGTAATTGAGACAACTTCATTACTTTCTGTGTTTAGTGAACCATCATTTGCAACTCCTATGTTAGGCATCCTAAAAAGTGCTTGTGTTTGCTTTTCAGTCATGGAAATAGCTTCACTGGATCTTATGGTTGCATATCTCTCAAGCGTGTCTTCATCCAAATACATCACACAGGAACTTAGCATATATGATTTTCCTTCACTAGAGTCCGAGAAGCTCTCGCCAATATTGCCTTCATCATTAGGTGCTATATCTTTGATATAGAGTCTGCTATATGTGGATCTTTGGAAAAGTGTTCATGGTTCTCTCAAGCTAATATCTTTGATCAACTCTCCCAGGGAAATATGAATACAATATAAAAGCAGTATATAACTTGCCAAGTTTGAGTTTACTAATTTAAGCTATGGCATCAAAAGGGACAACTAAGCGATCTCCAAGAACAAGAAACAAGAGAGCATTGAACATTTTGGATAGACAAACAAAGACATAAGGTAGTTGAAGGCTAATAGCATAGTTACAGTTCACTTTTCCTCTTTTTTTGAGTCCAGATATTTTATCTAATGTTAGTCTGTCTAACTCTGCTCTATTAAAAAATGTCATCGTTGGAGGTTGTGCAAGTTAACTTGGCTTACATGTACGGCCATGCATTTACGTCAGACACGTGACATAAGTGTCACAGGCGTGACATGTGAGTGTTTTATTTTTATTTTTATTTTTTATCATTTTAATTTTAATTATACTACTATTAGTTTAATAAAAAATTGAATTAAAATTTAATTATGTTAATATTAATTTTATAAAAAATTAAAAATAAAATGATAAAAATAAAAACAAAATAATTACATTTATTTTGGTTTGTATTTATGTCACAATTGTGGCATTTATGCCACGCCTGTCACACTTATTTTTATTTTTTGTTTTCTATTATTATTTTAATTTTAATTTTTAAATAAAATTTTTAAGATAAAAAATTCAAATTTTAAAAATTGATTAAGTGATTAAAATTATTTAATTAATTTATAAATTATAGAAAATATTAAATTAAATTAAAAATTGATTTATACAAAACAGCTAATATTAAACAGCTAATTTTACCAAACATCTTTAATAAACAAATGATATTATCCGCCATTCAAATCAGCTGAAATAATCAACTATTAGCTAACTGTTGATCGAATCAGCTAACAACTAGTGCAAGTAGTTGGTTGCCAAATATGACCTTTATCAAACACAAACACAAACACAAACACACAGATTCTATCAAAAAAAACATTGCATTCTGTAAATAAAGAGACACTTCTTTTAAGCTAAAATTAACTAAAGAAATGGTTAGGAATTCATATGACAAACATGTTAATGATGAATATAGCGTAACTAATTAGAATATTGGATCAGACACAAATCGAATAAACCGAGTTTAAATGTGTTTTAGGCTATTTTCTTCTTATGGTACCCTATTAAGGATGATTAACAGATAGTAGCAACTAAGTAAAAAGCTAAACTTTAAACGTTTAGGCCCTGTTTGACAATTAGCTTATTATATTAGCTGATAACTGATTCTATCAGTAGTTAGCAGATAGCTGATTATATCAGCCGATTTAACTAGCGGATAACATCAGCTGTTTATTATAGATGTTTGGTAAAATTAGTTATTTGTGTATAAAATAACTTATAAGGGTATGACTTTAAAAAAATGATAAAGAAATGAGTATTATATCTTAATATTTTTTGAATATTTTCATAAGAATTTAGAATTTAGATATTTATCTTTAAAAAAAACTAAATTTATAAATCTAATAAAATACATAGAACATATGATAATAAAAAATTGATCAAATTTTAAATTTAATTTAATAATTTTCTATAATTTATAAATTAATTAATTTTTAAATTTAGTTTAATATTTTTTATAATTTATAAATTAATTAAACAATTTTAGTAAATTAATCAATTAAAATAAATTGTTGAAATCAAAATAAATTATTCCACATATATAATAAATTGTATAATTTATTTGCATTTCACAAGCATACTATGTAGAAAAAAACTTGATCATAAATATACAAGATTTTTAATATTGTATTAATATGCATGCAGGCTAATATAATAATAATAATAATCAATAATAAATTTTTAATAATAATAATAATAATAATAATAATAATAATAATAATCAACAATCAATAATCAATTTTTAAATTTAATTTAACATTTTAATAATTTATAAATTAATTAAAATTTTTTTAATAAATTAATCAAATTTTAAAATTTAAATTTTTTATCTTATAAATTTTATATAAAATTAAATTAAAATAATTAAAAATGAAAATATATGTCAGATAAATACAAACCTAATTATTTTTTATTTTTTATTTTTATCATTTTTATTTTAATTTTTATAAAATTAATAGTAGAATAATTAAAATTAAAATTTAACTTATTTTTATTAAAATAATAGTAGTATAATTAAAACTAAAATAATACAAAATAAAAAATAAAAAAATCCACGACTTATTTCACTGACGTGACAGTTATGTTTAAAGAGAAAAGTTAAGCGACTGACGACGACATTTTTTTGGTCACAAAGGATCCGACTTTATATTTATTTCTCTTTTTTTAAAAATTAAAATGTAATCAATATTATATATTAAAAATAAATAAAATTTTACTTAAAAAATTTTAAAATTTGGGTACAGAACAAACTCGTTACTCACTGCTTCCCCTTTCACTGCGGGGTCTTGATCCAAGGTCTGCGTTTACTGCTCCTCTCCATTATAGCAAAATCTCAACAAGCCACGTCCACTTTCTCGCACATTTCATTAAGCATCCCCGCATCAACCCGAGGTAGTTAGTTCGATTTCGTATGAATCCTTGGTTTAATCATTGCTCACATAGCATCATGTTTTTGATACAATTTGTAGGAAACTTCCGGAGCTACAAATGGCCGTGTATATGGTTTCACGCCGCCTCTCCGGTGGATCCAAGACGGCGCTGCGTTATGCGACTTGTTGGAGATCTTATTCGACGGGATACAGAGAGGAGAGAGACACTTTTGGGCCCATACGTGTTCCTGATGATAAGTAAGTCATAGCTGCTCTTTTGTAATCTCAGTTTCTGTTATTATATTCTTTCATCATTTGTTTTCCTTTTTTTTTTTTGTTTAATGATCACGCAACTGTGAAATTTTTAGGTTGTGGGGTGCACAAACTCAAAGGTCGTTGCGGAACTTCGATATAGGAGGGGAGCGAGAGAGAATGCCAGAGCCTATCATTCGTTCATTTGGCGTTCTTAAGAAATGCGCTGCCAAGGTTGATCTTTTCTTCGACTTCTTGTCAATTTGATGATTTCTGTGTGGAGACAGATGTCGCTTATTGGTTGTTTGTTGTTGAGATGGAGTTTTATTATTTTGTTGTTGTTGCAGGTGAACATGGAGTACGGGCTCGATCCATCCATAGGGAAAGCAATAATGCAAGCTGCCGATGAGGTGGCTGAGGGGAAGCTCAACGATCATTTTCCACTTGTCATATGGCAGACTGGTAGTGGTACTCAATCTAATATGAATGCCAACGAGGTCAGTTCCTCTGCCCACCATTTCTGTGTGTTTCGTTCCACATGCTGTTGTTGTTTGTCGAAGACAATGGTAAATCAAGTTCTCCAGTAGTCTTTTTAGACTGCAACGATGAATGAAATGCAAAGCGGAACATGCTATGATGAAAATGGTTTCACAATTCTTGAGCATCTTAAACTGAGGTACATGCTATGATGAAAACGGTTTCACAATTCTTGAGCATCTTAAACTGCCACGCAAGAAGTTTTAACTGTATCATCAATTATTCAACCACTAAAGTGTATGAAGAGAGTTTGGGAATCTTTCCCAAGAACATGGAATTAGTGCTGCAAAAGGTCAGGAGATTTCCTAGATCTGAAGTGTATATTATTCTAGCACATACCATGATAGTATGATCTATCTAAACTTGGGTTTTTACACTGATCTGATCATTTTGATAGACCAAAGGTGACTCCAAAAGTGACTCAATTTTATGTTAGGAGAAATAAACAGAAGGCAAGGGAGTAAATGAGCCGAAGGGTAGTATTGGCTACTAATTTTAGTATATATATAATCAGTTAGTTAGTTGGTAATGTTGACAACCAATCATCAGGTTGTCAAC
Source organism: Erythroxylum flavicans (assembly GCA_027576715.1). Taxonomy (NCBI): domain Eukaryota; kingdom Viridiplantae; phylum Streptophyta; class Magnoliopsida; order Malpighiales; family Erythroxylaceae; genus Erythroxylum; species Erythroxylum flavicans. Next base: position 16,381,849 of record JANZXP010000001.1, read on the forward strand.
ATACTAACCGAATCTGTTAGTAGCTACAGATTCTGAGTATAAATAAAAATATAGGAGGAAGAGAGAGGGTATGTTATAGTGTATAAGCCTTAGGCTGGAGGTGCTGGACCTCGAATCCCAGCTGTATTCTTTCTAAAGAATTCAATACCAGAATATATATTTCTTACTTAATTTCTGGGTCCTATCACATTTTTTATTTAGCCATTAACCTCCCAGGAGGTCATGTTTTAGAAATCTAAACATTGAACGTTGAAGGGAACTTGAAAGCGTATATAACAAAAATGAATGGTGGCTATCTGGTGTTTTCTTCTTTCCTTTGGAATTCTGTCATGGGATTGTGTAATATTCTGAGTCCTAAGATACAAAATTGTCAAATGATAAAGTGATGATTTGGTTTATAAAATGCTTCAATATGTTATTTCATTTTTCCAGAAAAAAAGAAGATGATTTATAGTATGATTTATGTTAATTCTCATGGATTATCTAGGTCATTGCCAATAGAGCAGCCGAGATCCTTGGCCATAAGCGTGGTGAGAAATTTGTGCACCCAAATGACCATGTGAACAGATCACAGTCTTCTAATGACACATTCCCAACCGTAAGCATGATTTGCATTTTACAGTTATGTGTATATTGCTAGTATCTTTGGTGATGCGTTCACAACAGTGAACATAATTACATCTTACATTTTAAACAATAAATATTCGTGGAAATTATTTCTGCTGAACTCTTGTAAAATCTATATAAAGTTGCTGATCTGTAGAATCTTGCTATTGTCTTTATATTTGAATGTTCTTTCTCTTGCTTTCCAGGTAATGCACATTGCAGCTGCAACTGAAATAAATTCAAGATTACTACCAAAGTTGAAAATTTTGCAAAATGCGCTACACGCTAAGGTTCACACCTAATTGTATAAAGAATAAATATAGATGTTGTGTTGGATACTGTACTCTTTTGTGTAGTTATTTTTCATCCCAATTTCTTTCACGCTGTCCATGTGAATCAATCCTTTCAGCCACATGGTTGAGCATTGCATATCTTGATGTCACCTTATTATTGCTGGAATCTGCAGCTGTAGGAGATCTCTAAACTGTTTAGTGCTTTTTAAGAGCATGAAATATTGGTGCTAGTAAAGTTCTTTTGTGATTCTTTAAACTTTGTTTTTCATTGGGTGCAGATAGATACAAATAAATCGAAGTGAATTTACACCATTAATCTATTACTGCAATCTGAAAATTTTGATTCTTTTAACTTTAATTCAGGTTGAGCTTCATCGGATAAGGTCTTCTATTTTCTCTGTTATTCAAGATATTGCATCATTCTCCTACTCACTTTTATGAAGGGCATACTTTTAGTTTTGTCTCTTGGTCTGTTACAAGCTATAATCCTTTATGTCCCCACGATAGGTTCTAGAACAAAGTCTTTCTAGGTTCACTAACTTTTGTGGGGTTTAAACTTCATGCATTTCGGTTCACATTTACTTTTATGCTTATGTGCATGCTTTTGCCTTTGAACTTCTATATGTTTTTGCAAACTGATGATAATCCTGTTGTCCTATACAGTCTGTTGAATTCAAGGATATTGTCAAAATTGGCCGCACTCACACCCAAGATGCAACACCTTTGACCCTAGGGCAAGAATTCAGTGGCTATACCACACAAGTCAGTTATCTTTTTTTATAAGGCTTTCTTCATGTTCCTTTGCTGTTCTTTTTCTCACTTACTCAAAATCGTTTGCATTGTTTGCAGGTTAACTATGGGGTTGATCGAATCATCTGGATTCTACCCCGGTTATATCAAGTGACAATGCTTAATTTTATTCTGCATCTTTTTCTTGTTCCCTTTCTTTTTCTGGATATACTTTTAATATGCATTGATATCTATGCAGCTTGCCCAGGGTGGAACTGCTGTTGGAACTGGACTGAACACGAAAAAAGGGTATGTATGTCCTTGAGTATAAAGCATGTTCACACAGATTCTATTTTGGTTTCTTTGGGAATTGTAATTGAAATTTTTCCCAAACACAAGAAATGTTAGTCTTGTCCTTGTGAGTAAAACTCCAGCCGCGGTGGTTTTAGGTGATGGTCTATTTAAGAGGCTTTTTTTGCTTGTTGGATATCATATATAAACTGTTTATTTATGTGCTTACATGAGAGAATTATCACAATCATCTGAGCACAGGATAGGATGAATGCATTTGAAAGAAAGCATAAAACATATGCATCCTGTTCAAACAGTCTGGTTTATTGGCATTGTCTATTTTGTTTTGTCAAAGATAGAAGTACAAAATTTTTGAACCATCTCAATTGTGTAAAAAGTAGATTAACTGGTCTATTCAAAATATTTTTGTACGTTAACAGCTATTGATGTTTTGCATCCATCTAGTTTTGATGAAAAGATAGCTGCAGCTGTGGCTGAAGAAACAAACCTACCGTTTATCACAGCAGAAAACAAGTTTGAGGCTTTGGTCAGTTTTCAAAATCTTAATTGGTCTGCTTTTCTTTTCTTATCTTCCAATTTCATTACCATTTCAATCACTTAGTGATGCTTAGAATACAGTCATTTTTGGTAAAAATGCTTAAACCTCATATAAATCTTTCCCAGGCTGCACATGATGCTTGTGTTCATGCCAGTGGAGCACTCAACACAGTTGCTGTTTCTTTGATGAAGATTGCCAATGATATACGTTTCTTAGGAAGGTCAATATACTAATGTGAATATTCTTTTCCATGTTCTTTATTTATTTTTGCCCTGGTTTGGAACTTACTCTTCTTTCTTTGTTCAGTGGTCCAAGATGTGGCCTTGGTGAGCTCATTCTTCCTGAAAATGAGCCAGGAAGCAGTATTATGCCAGTAAATCTTTGTCCGGTCATTTTTGTTTGTGAACCAAAAGTTGTCAGGTCGCATGACCTAATTTCAAATTCTATTCACTTAGGTTGTTGTATGATGTGATTTATCCTTTGTCAGGGAAAGGTGAATCCAACCCAGTGTGAAGCTCTCACAATGGTTTGCGCTCAGGTAAGTATAGGTCGGTTAATTTTGCTCCTTAGGATCAATGGATTTATACCAGCAAGCAGTTGATCATACGTGGAAATGGTTGCTACTACTTTTTTTATGGGTTTTAACCTTTTATTTTGGAACCTGATTCAGAATGGAATTTTCCTTGGAAAAGGAAAAACCTTAAAAGCTTTTCTCTTCAAATTGCAGGTTATGGGAAATCATGTCGGCGTTTCGGTGGGTGGATCTAATGGCCACTTTGAACTAAATGTGTTCAAGCCAATGATTGCTAGTAATCTTCTCCATGTATGTCACACTGCTACGCAGTTTTTACTTTTAGATAATTTCCAAAGTTTAAGGTTTGCGTTGTGGAATACCAGGTATTATAACCTGGAATGCAAATGATTCATCAGAGGAAAACCACTAATTGATATGATTTGTTTTTGCATGAGTTCTGAATCCGGTCATTTTACTTTCTAAAGTTTTTAAGAGTTGATTTCAAATTTCAAATTTACTGTCGTGTTACCTTTCTTGGCAAGATTCAATTAGACAAGATAATGGTTAAACAAAATGGGGAATGCTGATGAAATCTGGTTTCTGAAGATATATATTCATTAGATTTGTCTTTGAGATTGTCATTGTTGTACAGTTCTCTCTTAGATGACATATGAAGATGAATGCAGCAGAATCATAAATGCTTATCTTCTACCTGGATCTAAGTTGACAAACAAATTTCATTGCCTATAGTGACATATTTATATTATCTTGTGTTTGTACAATATTGGAAGTATGCTTTGAACTCATTGACATGCACTTGGTATATACTTAAACATCATTGAGATTTTACTGTCTTGTCCACTGAATTAGTTTGTTCGACTCTTTTCTCCAGTCAATAAGATTACTCGGAGATGCATCTGCGTCATTTGAGAAGAACTGTGTGAGGGGGATTCAAGCTAATGAGGAAAGAATTTCAAAATTGCTGCACGAGGTCAGTTTTTGGCTAGAGAGAATGTTTTAGATTACAGTTTTAACCATTAGATCTGGAACTGATCAATCACGTGTTCTTGGTGCGTGACAATTTGCATGAACCTGCAGTCGCTAATGCTTGTCACATCATTGAACCCAGTAAGTTTCCACCCTCTTATTTTTATTTTGAAATTGCTCTTAATTTAAGTATTTCACATGTATTTACTATTTTAACCATGTTTTCCAGAAAATTGGTTACGACAACGCTGCAGCAGTTGCGAAGAAAGCCCACAAGGAAGGAACAACTCTGAAGGTGACGAGTCTTCTACATTATGGTTCTGTGCAGCATACCTTGATTTTTAGCATTCAAATTTAGTTGCCAGCAAGCCGACAACTGACTTTAATATGAAAAGGCTTCTTGAATTATTTTTCTGCTGGAAACTTGGGCTTGCTGAATTATTATTTTCTGTCAAACTTTATTCTGCAGGAGGCTGCACTCAAGCTTGGTGTGCTAACCAGTGAAGAATTTGATAATCTTGTGGTACCCCAAAAAATGCTTGGCCCATCTGACTGACGTACAAGCTATTCTCCGAGATTTTAGGATTGAGCATCGGGGATTATTGACTTGTTATGTAAGAGTAAGCAATTTTGTCAAGCACTATTCTTTGAGAGGCTTGGTTACCAGTCAGCAAGCCTTTTGTCATAAAAGTACCAGTGGCCGTTACAGTATTTGTAAGGATGCAAATTTCACGCACCTGATGAAGATGATAATCTTTGGCTCGATAGCATTACGTCCATCAGTATGATGGTTTTCATGTTTGTTACTTGCTCATTTGGCTAACCCTTGCTAGTATAGCTTCACATATGTAGGGTTGTAGTCGTAGAGACATCTCCAATCATGACTTGGTAGGGGTAAGATGCTATATCAGCTTGACTTTGACGTTGGTACCACTCTCAAATTAATCTGTTTTCAATTTCAACCAAATACAGGCAATGAAAGTACAAGGAAAGACACATTTGCTCGTATTGCAGCAGAAAAGTTAAGACAACTTGACACGGCCATTTACCAACTTTGTTTTCATGGATGATGAAAGTTGTGCTTCAAGAGCCTGTCAAAGTGTGGATACCCCTTTACATGGTGAAGGTCAAATCATGAAAACGGTGCTAGAGCATGAGCAGTTGTAACAATACAAAGCCCCATTGCTGTTTAAGCTTCTAAATGGAAGAAAAAAAATCTGATCTAGTTCAAGTTTCATAGGCAAGGTTTGGACTCATCATTTAAGTCTCACAAGATGCAATTCAAAAGCTGTTGTGAAGGCTTTGTTGCGAGTGATAATTAGTAAGCTAAGTAAAGAATGTTGTCAGCTAGTTACCGTTGAATTAACTATACCCTCAATCTGATAATACTTTGCCTTCATCTGTGACCTTACAGGTATGGAACACTCAAATTCATCTGCCATTCATGTTTGCATTTTCATTTGGTTTTCTACGTTCCTGATTCTTCATCATTAGACAATTTCTTGCCGAATAGGTGGAGATATGGTTTCATAATTGTCATGATTTCCTAGTTCAGTTACGAAAAACTCAAATCCATTAATTTCCAACCAACACAACCATGAAGCATATATTTAAACACAGATTAATGTTAAACGGGTGCATAACTGCCAGGGCATGACACAAATTTCACTGTGCATACCATCCCAGGTCTTCCAGATATTATGGATAGACCAGGTACAAATATTGGGATGACATGAAATGAGCAGATCAGAGCCTATAACTATAAACCTCAGCTTTCATAAAACTTGGAACTACGTCGCTATTGAAAATAAGGCTCTTCTGTTGCTAATTAGTTAGGTTATGCTCTTCATAAACAGCAAGAATCAGGGCAGATGGATCCTACTCACTTCCCTGTACGGCTTCTGTTTGTGCAGTAGTTTTTTTGTCATTGTCTAGATTTTGGTCATTCCTGCTACCCCTAAAGTCTTCCTTTCCCTCAAGTTCTCCCAGCCTTTCCTGCAATTGAAGATCAAAGACATATCAGAGATGCGCTTGCTCCAGGTGCTGTTCAATCAGTATCTTTTGGTATCATTAACATAGCACTGAAATGAGCGTGTAAAACTGCACCACATTGTTCGGGTTTCATTCAAACAACGCTGTTCAAGCTCGTTATTCACATAGGTGGCATTGCAACGAAACCAGAAAGACCTCTCTGTTGTGTAAGTAATGTTCACCAAACAACTCACATTTTGCCACTTCATACTTTCGAACAACTTTTCTCCACAGAAAGGAACCAGTTGCCAGAAAATGACATTCTAAACTACTGCTAGTGAAGTATTTGCATGACAGTAAATATAGAAAAGATTAAGCAGTCTCTCATATGTATCTGAAGCAGATCAAGCAGGTAATTGCTAGCTAACAATGAAAGAAATTAAATTCAATAATCAAACCAGTATCAGATCATCACCTTGAGGGAAGCATTCTCATCAAGAAGCTGCTCATATTCACTCTTGATTCGATTTACTTCTGATCTGAGATTGGCATTTTCTTCTGTTAAGGCTTCAGCACGCTGTGCCAACTCATCACATTCGGCCTGGTGAAAGTACACAAGAGCAAATGATTTTGAAGTAAAGGCATGAAGAGACAGATATTATGAACATCAAAATAGTTCTCATTACCTGTTTGCGCAACCTGGAACGACGGGCAGATTCTCTATTGGACTGCTTCCTTCTCTGTCTCTTGATCTCTCTTTCATCCTAACCAACCAAAAGAGAGTCATGCAAATCGTACTTGGCCATGGACCAAAGTTTGTCAAAATGAAGCATGCAAATAATGCCCAAAATACCACCACTCTTCAGAGGTTGCTGAAACATAAGTCCCATTCGATCTTTTTCCAGACCAAATTTGACATTGATAATTTGGAAATTACGAGTAATTCTTGTCCATAATAAAACATCTAACATATAAGAAATTATCAATGCAGGCACTTTGACTTGACTTCTCAAGAAAAGGAGGGTTACAGCAAAGGCCAAAAACAGTTGATCAAAGTTGGTAAAAGGTTGCATAAACACATTTAATATAGGTTTAAAACGAACGTTGCGTGTAACCTGTAGCCAAAGTTGTGATTGAACACTATCTCGTGAGCCAGTAGTAACTATGGCACCTGCAATTGGAGTAGAAGAAACCTTCCCATGTATTGCAGGGACTGTAGAAGAATTTGGGGCTCCCCAGTAGTCCATTCCAATGTTTAAGTTGGTTGCTGGACCAGGCAGAGCACCTGGAGCCCCAGTAGCAGCAACTGGAAGAATTGACACTGGTTGATTCACAACAGCATTTCCTTGCCCTCCGTTCTGAGCACCATGTGCAGAACCACCATTTTCAGATGCATCAGCTGGGTAATACAGAGAGAATGTCACATAATTAACTTTTTAAAGGAAATTAGCTGTACATTTGGTTAACTTTAAGGAAATTAGCTCTGCATTTGGCTTCATCATGCAAAGAAAAATGACATCAGAACTGAACCTTCTACAGAATCTTGATAGCCACCGGACTTCATTTGTGAGTCCTACAACAGATAGATTGGTTGGTATAAAATATCAAGATGGGACAAGCACAGCAGACAGATAGTAATGTATGCGGTACTTATATATGCCAACAAACTTTAGAAAACATTAGGAAGCAAAGTTTAAGATAAAGAGATCCTAGACTACAAGAAAATAAACATAATAAGTACCCTCACGAACCAACAGCAGCTCTCTCTCTCTCTATCCCTCAATAACAGGTGCATAATGCCTGACAAAGACCAACCATCTCTTAATAACTCAACTGCCATAAATAAAGGCAAATGATCAAATCTCTTATTTCTTCTAATTTTTTCACAATATCATTACAGAGACATCTAGAACCGAAGTCAACCTCTCATCCATCATTTAGAGAAGCTCCTAGATATACCTGAAAGCTAAACATTGAAACATCAAACTTATATGTAGGTCATTGAAAAAAGACACAATGTGCCACTGGATACCAGCAAGACCAGCTAAATCTTCAAATTGTAGGACAAATCAGATGAACACTAAAATCACGATTCAGTAGTGAAGTTTCTTGTTTCCAGTAAAAATCCAATCCCGCCTACCAATCTGGGAAAAGTTGTAACACTTGTTAAACCCTCTGCAGAGAACGAAAAGCAAAATAACTTCATGACCTAACAATCCACTCAGTGGCAGAAAAGGGTGCTAACAGGGCTATCCTTCCAACCTTCCCTTAAACTTCAATCAATCGTCAATATGTAGCACAGTACACATCGGAATAAGCAACTTCAGCTACGTGACACTTACACTCTGAGAATTTGCATCACTTCCTTCACTAGTGCCTTCACTTCCAGTCTCACCACTTCACGTGAAAAAACAATTACATCAGACCAAGAGTGCTTTTAACAGGTAATGGAATCAGTACTAAGTGCAGTCTCAATGCACAAGATTACATTTTCAAACCCAGTTAAATTTTAATGATGAGAAATATGAATAAATATAATAAACCAGAGTGAAATGGATTTTTAACACTCTTGAAAAATTAGGGACATTGCTAAAAAATGTTTAATAATAAGAAACTGCAGACTAAAGTAAAAGAACAAGTTTCAGGATTCAGATAAACTGTAATCACCAGTTAGAATAAGGATAAACTGTTTGGGATGGTGTGTAGAAGATCACTAAAGGGAAGAATGATTCAATTACATTCAGCAACTGCCTCCTAAACACAACTTTCAAAATCCCCCTTTCACCCTTCCAATTGAATTTGTAACTAAAACAAAGCGTCAATAATTAAAACTTTGGAAACCAAACATCAGTAGAAACCAACCACTGATCTATAATGGCAACAATTAGCTCAAATTTTATTCCTAAAATTACCTTTTGGAATAAATTCCATTAGCAGCTGCTCCTGTTGTTTTACCAAGGTGATTAGTTTTCCCAGTTATCATGTTCAAACTGCCTAAACTTCCTTTTGATCTTTTAATTGGAAGCTTTTCCTTTGTATCTGAGGGCTTGCCGTCTGCTTCCATGCTGCTAGGTGTATTTCCCTGCATCAAAGTTATGATTAAATATATATTATACTCTGCAGATATAGACAGGGGGATCTACTGATGAAACTTAGCACAGAGGAACTCACAGATGCCTCAATGACACCATTAGAAGGCATTGCAAACGGACTAAAAGGATAAGAACCCTATAGAAAACGTAAAGATCATTAAATTTTACGGAATCCAGATATGAGGATAAAATGAAACTTCAAGAACAATAAAGAAAGCCTGGTGTAAAACAAGATACCGGAGGTATAGAAGGGTGAGTATAAATTCCACCAGGTGGATACATTGTGACATACGGATGTGGAGGAGTGCCATAGGGAGGCATAATGTGCTGCACTTGACAATATATGTTAGAACTGGAACGCTTAAATATCATAAAGTAATTACTCAATCAGAGCAGTCAAAAAGCCCACAAAGCATGTACAAGTACAACAGATGGCACAAAATGACAAGGCAATCAAACAAACTCAAGTATTCAACATCCTCCAGCTTGTAAAGCATACGGAACATACTGCTTGAATGCCACATCATCTGTTTTCTTCTACTTTCCATTGGCCCTAATTTCACCACTAAACTAAAATAGCTACAGTATTCCCTGATTACAACAATCCATTCATATTGCTGGACATTGTCATCCAGAAGTGAAATAGTCAGCCTTACAAGTTCATTAGCACACAGTTTGCAACATGATGAGGTTAAATTTATGAGTTTACCAACATATAAGATATCTATTCAGAATACCAGTTGAAATCATTAGTACCTGAACCCCCCACATATATGGGGGAGCTTGGGGACCTGAGGCCAAGAATCCATGTGGTGGCATCGGTGAATATGCCTGTAGAAGAAGCAAGCAACCCGATAAAAGCCACAAACTTGAAACTAGAATACTTTGTTGAAGGAAGAGAAAGAGGTGTGTGATCATTTAGAAGACCTGAAATCCTGACCAGTCTGGGTTATTCACAGGACCAGTGCTGGGTGTCGAAGATTGCTCCTGAAGAAGACAAATAAAAGTTTGTTTCTTTTAGGATGGGATTGCTTATGGAAATTTTATTTAATCCTATAATGAAGATAGATGAAAAAAAGCAGCAGACCAGAATACCTGCGTGGTACTGGCAGGTTGTGTCGATGTCTTTGGTTCCTTTTCTTTTGTTGTTTTATCAGTATCACTGCCACCCATTATAGTTTATATATCTCCTAACTATTCCTCAGACCATCCTTTACGACAACCAAAAACATATCATTTAGTGTCTACTAAGTAAACCATCCTTCCCACCAGTCAATAAAACCAGAAATCAACGCAAGCTAAAACTTATATTGAAATAACTACGAAAACGTCAGAAAACAAGAAAAAGCATATACACATCGTTAGCTGCAAGCCTGTGAAAACCTATAACTTTAACAGTTCGAATTTTCCTCAGCCAGCACAGAGAAAAAAAAAATCATATCATAAGCATGCATTAGCAATTTTTTTCCGAAGTTCAAGATTCAGTTAAAAAAAGATCCAACTTAGGAATTCCAGATCCCATTTATGGGCTTAGCGTAGTCAGTATCTTAATGCATACAGTTCTACATATCCACTAAATTCAAAGTTAAGATTAAGAGAACCCCGCGTGTACAGATACAGAGCAATTCAGCCCAAAATGCTTTTAGCTCAAATTAGCACGCATAATTCACAAGCTCATGCAAACTAAAAACATAAACTTTCCAATTACCACTAGCTAAAACTCTCTAATTCAGCTGAATTCGATGCAAGATCAACCACGTCTCCCTACTTGTAACAAGGGACAAAAGCCCACCAAAAAGCCGCTGCCCCGATGAGACAACACAGGTCAAATTGGGAAAGATTAGGGCTAAGGATTGTTGGAGAAGAGGAAAATTCGAAGCCAAGTGTGAAATAGGGTATAGGGAGAGACCGGAGATGAAGACCGGTGGTGTAGATGTTAAGGGGTTCACGGAACGTATCGTGTGGGTCGTGGTAGGTTATCGCTGCTGACGACAGTACACAGGCACGAGACAAAACACAAAAACAATGTCCTGCGTACTTGAGGAGAACTAGCTAGCTCCAGACTTCAGAGTCGGACAGGCTTTTAGTTAGTTAAGAGTCCACAAATGAATTGAAGGTGAATGCTGTTTTATTATAATGATCGTGCGGCGGAGATTTTTCTAATACGGTCTTGGATTATGGACGGCTCATGATGTGTTTTTTCGGTTTTTACTTTTAGCCGTTAATATTGTATTAAATAAATGTATTAGTAAATAGGAATAAGGATTAATGAGATACATGTATAGCATATATATAATATAGGGAAACCAAGCATATACTGTAAAGGAAGTCTTTCTATCTCTTCTCCTAAACTGCAAATCGACTCTCTTCTCTCCAACTATTCCATCCGCAGGTTTCTCACAATCCGCCGCCATGGCTTACGAGGACGATCCGTAAGCCTTCTTCGAATTCGGGAGTGCTTTCATCAAATTATGGCTTCTTTTATTTCCTTATATTACCTTCCCAATACGTCGAAAGTTTGGGCTTTTTTTCTGGATTTTTTTGTTTTAATTTAGGGATTTAGGGTATCGTTCTTTTTTTTTTAATTTGTTCATTTTGTGTCAGATACCGTGACGAGGACGGAGAGCCGCTAATGGATTTTGATGACATGCAATCAGACGGTGGGCAATCCCCAGCGCATGATCTGCTCGACGATGATGTTGATGGTTGGGAGGAGAGAGAACGAGAGAGGTCGCCAACCCCTGTTTATGACCCAGACAAAGTGGGTAAACCCAGGAAAAGGCTTGTGAAGAAGGGTGGTGATTCGGTTGGAAAAGATAGCTTTGGGGTGCCTGATTTTGTGGATGATGATTATGATGATGATGGTTTTGATAATATGAAGAGGAAGAGACTGGGGAAGGAAGGCAGTGGGAAGGAGAGGAAAAAGTTTGGTAAGGTGGAGAAGAAGTTTGGGAAGGGAGGGGGAAGCGGATCCAAATCAGGATTTATGAAAAAGGGGGTGTTTTCCGGGAAGGATGACGGTGAGGTCAAGGAGATGTGGGACACTATTGCTGGTGGTGATTCTGAGGTTTGTGTTTCTACTTTATCTTTTTGATGCTTGTATGTGTTATCGGCTTGCTGGACTTTGTGTTTAAGTGAATTTCTATAGTTGGTGTCAGCTCGAAGAGTTGAAGTTTATGTTGATTAGTTATGCTCATTATTTATCAACTTTGCGCTGCTTTTTCATTATGATTTGTTTATCTATGTCGTCACCATGAGAATGACTACATTAATGAACGTGCTGGTGTTAGAGCTGAAGTTGTTAATTTTGGGGGTGATATTAGCTTGCCTTCGAGGATATGTTGTGTGGTTGACCATTTTTAGTAATTGCAAATTCGGAAAGGAGAGTTTCTTTGGGTTTGTGTTGTAATTTTGCATTTCATGTTTGTATTTTCTATGGCTAGATGTTTTTTGATCTGTTGGGATGTTTTGTATGGCTGATGTGAATTTTGGCTGTTACTTTCTATGTGTGCATTTAGCCTTGAACATTGTGCATATTTGAGCGAGTAATTGTTTATATTTTGTTTACTGCATATGGTTAACTTTGTATGCAAGATTTAGTAATATATTTTTTACTATTTTGCTCATGTTTCTTATTTGTTTGAGCATTGAGCTCGTCATACTGGTCTTTGATTCATTGTCTTCCACAAATATGCTTAAATTAGAATGAGAAGCGTCTATGGTATTAATTTTTAGTGTTTAAAAGCTTGGTAAGTAAGGGTATTTTCTGTCACCACCCCAAGGATGGTCCCTGTCCATATATGTATTTTTGGTGGGGGAGGTGAGGTCAGTAACTAAATGTGCGAGTGTTCCTAATGGCTCATCATTTTTATCTTCTTTTGCTATTTTTATGCTAAAAGATGATCTAACCATATCTCTGTTCCCTTTGAAACTAGGATGATCAAGAGGGCCCTAGGACTGTGGATGATGACAACTTTATTGATGATAGTGGTTTGGATCCTGCTGATCGGTATGGCAGTGAACCAGGATCTCCTGGTGATGCTCCTCAGGTTAGCATGCAATTCTTATAAATCTCACTTTTTAGTACTGACATATCATACGCTGCGTTTAGTTGTCTTGGCATTCTGAGATTGCATTAGATGTATTATACCTGGATTTATTGCCTTGTATTTTTTGTGTCCTGTCTCTACTGTATATTATTTTGTTTTGCTGGATGGTGAGTTCCTTGACTTATGATGTTCAATTTGTGATTTCTCTAATCTTTCTAGGCTGAAGAAGGTGAAGAGGACGAAGAAATTAAGCAACTATTTAGGATGGGGAAGAAGAAGAAGAAGAATGAGAAAAGTCCTGCAGAAATTGCATTGCTAGTTGAGAATGTGATGGCAGAGCTTGAGGTCACCGCTGAAGAAGATGCAGAACTTAATAGACAAGGGAAACCTGCTATTAATAAGCTTAGGAAGTTACCTCTCCTTACTGAGGTTTTATCAAAGTAAGTTGGCTGCCTCCTTCATAGTATTTACTTTGTCTTTGCCAAATCTTGTGCTCATCTAGTCTTTGGGCTGCAGGAAACAGCTCCAACAAGAATTTATTGATCATGGAGTATTGACTCTCTTAAAAAATTGGCTTGAACCACTCCCAGATGGAAGTTTACCCAATATAAACATACGAGCAGCAATCTTGAAGATTTTGACTGACGTATATACTGCTTCCCACATAATGTATTATTTTGAATGCGGTCCTTCATTTTTGCTTGAACATAATTTGTTTTCTTCTTCTGTTGTGCAGTTTCCAATTGATCTAGAACAGTATGATAGAAGAGAGCAATTGAAGAAAAGTGGTCTTGGGAAGGTTAGGGATTGTTGCATGTAGATAATCTACTTGTTCTGATTTACAGATTTCATCAGTGTGAACTTGAAAACTATGTGGCAGGTTATTATGTTCTTATCCAAATCTGATGAGGAAACCACTGCCAATCGAAAACTGGCGAAGGATTTGGTTGACAAATGGGTAAGAGAGTATAGTTCTTTGAACTCTGTTGTGCAATTTGTAGATTGTTGCTCTTGCAGCCTTTTGTTCTGGCAGATTGATCAATTGCATTTGTTTACAAGAGAATATGATAAAGTGGCATTATGGCTTAAGTCATGCGTTGAAGATTATAATTTTCCAGAGTGTTCGTGGAATATTTAAAGTGTTTCTTTTTTCTGAATGTCTTTTCTTCAGTTATTTATTGATCACAGGTCTTAATATAACTAATAGAACTTTGGATTTCTTCTCTGAAATTTTCTAGATGTTCACCTTGCATGATTTCCTTTGCTTGAAGAATGTGTTTCTGCAATATTAAGATTTTGTGCATAATACAATTTGTATCCTAGTATTAATCATAGAATTTTCCTTTATTGTTATAAATAACAAATGTAGAGTCGACCAATTTTTAATAAGAGTACAAGGTTTGAGGACATGCGAAATGTTGACGATGATCGGGCCTACAGAAGGCCAACTGCAAGAAGGTATTGCCCTCACATATTTCTGTTGGTTTCTGAGTAACTAAAACTGTAGATATTAGCTCCTGCTAATTTGATATTTCTTTTTAATTCTTCTATTTTTCTCAACCTCTATGCAGGCCAGTAACTAGTGCAGCAGGAATGGATTCTAGAGATGGCGATCTTGATTTGGATGTTTCAAGGTAAGATATGATGCCATATGATCCTTCATGGTTTGTTTGTTGCTTTTTCAAGCTTTTGTTGACTATTTGCTCAACCTTACACTGGTTACATGTTTTCAATATTGCGGAAATTTCAGGGATAGAAGGCCTGGTCAATCATCTGCCCGTCATCAACATGCTTCCAGGCCAGAGGCAACTCCTTTGGATTTTGTTGTGCGCCCACAATCTAAGGTTGATCCGGAAGAAGTAAGAGCCCGGGCCAAACAAGTTATACAAGATCAGCGTAGGCAGAAGGTTGGTTTTCTCAATGCCAATGCTTTTCTGTTGGTTCCTTGAAATCTTCAGAAGAATGAACGCTCCTCTTCTATGAAAAAGTTGACCAAGCCCTCCTTTATCGTGATTTGTTTTTGTTATCTGGGAGGCAATGCACGTTAGACATTCATGCTGCTAACTCTTGCGTTTTTATGTTACTGCTTGACCGCTCATACTTTTTGACTATGTTGATGGCAGATGAATAAAAAGTTGCAACAGCTTAAGGCGCCCAAAAAGAGGCAATTGCAAGCTACAAAACTTAGTGTTGAAGGTCGCGGTATGCTCAAGTACTTGTGATAACCGGAGGATGCGATGCATTGCCCCAATTAGAAGGTGTGGAACGTGCCACTGGGATGAAATAAGTGGTTCAAATGGGTGCAGAGCACTCTGAATTAAAAGCTCAATAAGATGATTAACATTTCCCATTTGGCTGTGTTGACGCTGTAACTGTTCGCAGAGTTGCTTATTGCATTCAAAGATTCCAAGATCGTCAATGATTTTGAACTTGTTTTCGGCGTTCTACATTAATGTTGAAACTAGAATTTATTTTAAGCAACAGTCACTGTTTTCTTATTTGACATGTCCAACTCGGAAATATGGTCAACTCACGCGTAAAGGTACCAGTGTGTGATGAGTAGGTACTTTTGGGTGAGCCAAAATTACTCTTTTTCTATTTCTGTTGAACTAAACGAAACTTGAATTAACCTGCGCAGTGTGTTGAACTAAACGAAACTTGAATTAACATGTCACCTGCAAAATAATGTTTTGTGAGTTTCAAATGTGAAAGCCAACCCATGCATTTGGAAAATACTGCACGTAATGGAATTGAATTCCGAAGTTGCGAGCTCCACTTAGATGACTTCGATGAACAGCAATCATGGTTGACTTTACCGGGTCGTAGCAATCATGTTAGTGACTTTTACTAATTTTACTTCATAACTATATAATTCATCTAAAGCCCCTAAATTCAAATGTTGCTTCTATCAATCAGTCCATCTCATTATTATTCCTTCATCACTCTCATGTTTTCATAACGATCTAAACAAAAATATTCCAAAATTACTATTGTCTTTTGAAAATGATGGACTAATTGGTAAATGCAACTTTTGAACTGTGGGCCTTACATGGATGGTATAGTTTAGAAAACATGGTCGTACTCCAATTATTGTCATTTGCATGTCTTCAGACAGCTCTGGCCTGACCTGATTGCTGTTCATCAAGATACTAACACAGGGAGACGCTACAAAATATTAAAGTCATGCAAGTGGAGCTCACAGCTGCGAGATTCAAGTCAACGGTTTCCGTGACAATTAGGAGTGGCCCAACGAGTTTCAAATCCTCACTTAAGTCTTTCTTTTGTAAGAGATCTTAAGTTCGAGTCATTAAAGGACGGAAAGGGAAAATTTTTCTGTGGATGATCCTTTAGCCTCCTGGAATGCTCCTTGGTCGGATCAATTGCGGATGTCTCGCGTCTAGTGACAACGTGAGAGTGTGGAACTACTGAGAACCAAAGGCTGATGAGAACTTGATGCTGACTGAGGAAGCAGTGATCAATCAACAGCCGACCAATTAGTATGTGAAGACTCTTTGTGCGCAGAAATGTATAGGCTACGTAGGAACTTGAAAGACCATAGGAATCCAAATTTAACTCTTCTAGAGCTTTGGAGTGGGGTCTTAGAAGTTTAGAATTAGTCCAACAAAGCTGGAATACTTAATACATATATAAAAAAAAGTCAATGGTTTCTATGAGTTGGCTTTTCACATTTTAAAGCACAAAATTATTCTTTTCCATATAATACTTTAAATGATATTTTGAGATGCCACTGCATGATTGTAATCGGTCCAAATTAATGTATGATCGTAGCTATACTCTATATGCATATTAAAGGATTTTGCAATTAATACAAACATTTTTCTACTTTATATCAAATCAAACTAAAATAAATAAAATGTTACATAAATTATTAAGATCAATTAAATTCCATTTTTCTTACAAACTCTTGAAATTCCACTGTTCTTTTAGTATCCTTCTCATTAATCTTATTTAATTAATTAATTTTAAACAATTATATCATAACTTTGACTATTAATTCTTAATTGATGATGCAAATGATTAAGTAATTATCAGTATTAATATGTAACGACATTAAAACTATTATTTCCTAATCCTATCTTATAAAAGTTGTTTGCTTCAAATAACATTTGCCTAAATCATCATACATTTTGTTGAAAGAAATATGTTTACTAGTTATGTACTTGTTACTTCGAATGGTCACTTTTATTTAATTATTTTATTTCTAAAAAATCTCTTTATCAGAACTCTAAAAGTAGAAGAGAGTCTTAATTATATTATTATCAATTAAAATATTAATATCATAAACATTTAATTATCAAAAACTTATTGACATATGCTTTTCTAATTATCGAAATCCCATTTGAGTTTTTTTTATAATATCTTTTTATAATATCATCTCCATATCTTTAATTACGATTTGACCCTTTAACCCCTCATTTTGACAACGATAATGGCTTATGAAGAGAGAGAGAGCGCATGCTTTCTTGAACGAAGACAAATGGTTTCCTTTCCTTGACTTCTCTAGCCCCGAAGTCAGACATCTCAAGAGAAGACCATAGTTAGAGATCTATTATACTGTATAAATTGGCCATTGTTCATCACCTTATCACATTAACTCTTCATCCCTGAACACAGATGAAGCACACAAACATGCAAGTAAAACTGGATGTCATCTGTTCTGTCTTTGTTTCAAGTTTTCTCTTCCACTTCATTAACATGTCTGCCAATGCTGCTATGCTCGGCCCCAGCCTTCTCTTTACAAATGAGACCGACCACCTTGCTCTGCTCGCCATAAAAGGTGAAATTATTGGTGACCCATTTCAGGTCCTGAAGTCGTGGAACGGTTCAGTGCCCTTCTGTGAGTGGCAAGGAATTAGTTGTAGCCCCCCACATCAAAGAGTGACCATGTTGAGCTTACCATCTTTAAGCTTGAAAGGCACATTGTCTCCTTACATTGGAAACTTATCCTTCCTCAGGGTCATAAACCTGACGGGGAACAGTTTCAGCGGAAATGTACCTGAAGAGGTTGGACGTTTGTTCCGTTTACGTAATCTAATCCTAGTTAATAATTCCTTCGAGGGAGAGATTCCTGCCAGTTTATCCAACTGCTCGGAGCTTAGAACCATTGGCTTATCAATGAACCTTCTCAGTGGAGAGATTCCTCCGGAGATAAGCTCTTTTTCTAAGCTTGTCTCACTTAATCTTGCGAGAAATAGATTGATTGGAACCATTCCATCTTCCTTGGGGAACCTGACAGCACTCAGCGATCTTTCTCTGGATTCCAACCATCTTGAAGGACGGATTCCTCCAGAGATAGGACTTCTTTCCAACTTACAGTCCTTAAATCTAGATACCAACCTTCTCTCCGGTGCAGTTCCTTATTCGCTTTTCAATCTATCGTCCTTGTTAACTTTTGTCGTTTCCAACAACTCTTTTGAAGGACAGTTACCACATGATTTTGGCCTGAATCTTCCAAACCTTCAGAAATTAAATCTTGGAGGAAATCAATTCTTTGGCCCCATTCCGTCCACAATTATCAATGCTTCAAGGCTTAGAGATATTGACATCAGTCAAAATGGTTTTGTTGGACAAGTACCAACAAACTTTGGAATGCTTAAGGACTTAGAGACCTTACAGCTCTCTATCAATCCTCTGGGGAAGGAGAACAGTACGGATGACCTGGGATTTATCAGCTCCTTATCCAATTGCACACATATGAGAATGTTGATTGCATTTGGCAATGGACTGAAGGGCCAGTTTCCTGTCTCAATTGCAAATCTCTCGAGCAATCTCACGTTCCTAGGACTGCCCTACAACTCTATATCTGGCAACATTCCTGAAGGCATTGGAAACCTTGTTAACTTGATATATCTTGGATTATCTGACAACATGCTTACGGGCATCATTCCTGATTCTGTTACTAAACTTGCTAAGATGCAACGACTTCTCATGCACAACAATTCAATCTCCGGGCAAATTCCATCTCATATTGGCAACCTGTCTCAGCTAAGTTCTCTTTCCTTGTGGGGGAATTCACTAGAAGGAAGAATACCCACTTCATTGGGTGATTGCAGCCGCCTACAAGCGTTAGATATTTCATACAATAAGCTTAGTGGTCCAATACCCGAACAGGTTATGAGTCTTCCATCACTCTCGTTGCTTCTCTATTTATCCGGGAACCAATTAACAGGCCCTCTACCAATTCAAGTGGGAAGTCTTAAAAGTCTTCGAGCAATGTATATTGAAGACAACAAATTGTCTGGAGAAATTCCAAGCACTCTTGGTGATTGCGTTATGCTAGACTCACTGGACCTGAAGGGTAACATGTTGGAAGGAAATATTCCTTCGTTTCTCAGTAATTTGAGAAATCTTCAAATTCTAGATCTTTCTAAGAACAACCTCTCTGGACAGATTCCAAAGAGTCTAAGTGAATTAACATCCCTATCTAAACTCAATTTTTCTTTCAACATTCTTGACGGTGAAGTTCCAACTGAAGGAGTCTTTTCAAACATTAGTAAATTTTCAGTTTTTGGAAATCATAAGCTATGTGGCGGAATTAGTCTACTGCAGCTACCATCATGCCCAAAACAAATTACAGAAAAAGATCACAGGCATAGTGGCCGCGGTTTTCTACTCTACATTGTTGGTCCCATTACCTGTGCCATTGTGTTATCATTATGCTTCTGTGCTTTCCATTACTGGAAAAGACATTCAAAAAAGGTTCATGCTCCCGTCTTACCTTTGATAAACCAGCACGTGGAAGTTACTTATGCAGATCTTCTTAAGGCAACAGAAGGGTTTTCTTCTGCCAATCTGATTGGTGAGGGAAGCTTTGGCTCTGTCTATAAAGGAACTCTCACTGCAGGAGAAATGTTTGTTGCGGTCAAAGTGTTCCACCTCCAAGCAAGTGGCGCCAACAAGAGCTTCTTTGCTGAATGTGAAGCCTTGAAAAACATAAGGCACCGTAATCTTGTCAAGATCATATCGTCGTGCTCAAGCATAACTTTTCAAGGTGAGGATTTCAAAGCCTTGGTCTACGAGTTCATGCCTAACGGAAGTTTGGAGAATTGGTTGCATCCTGTCTCCCAGGAGCTTCCTGAAATTAAGAACTTGAACTTCACGCAGAGGTTTTCCATTGCAATGGATGTGGCTGAAGCATTAGATTATCTTCATCATCAGTGCCAGACACCAGTTCTCCACTGCGATCTAAAACCAAGCAATATCCTCCTCGACGCTAACCTGACTGCCCATGTAGCTGATTTTGGGCTTGCCAGATTTCTTTTAGGCAGCGCTGGTCACTCCCAAACATATTCAACTGGGCTCAGAGGAACAATAGGTTATGCAGCTCCAGGTAATACCATAAGTTCTCTCGCTGTTCTGTTACAACCAAGAAATAAGGAAAACAAATCTTAATTTAAGAGAGTCTGAATTGAAAAGTGATCCATTCAAGAAAGTTAAAGTTTTCTCATCGGTTGATTGCTGTGATTGCAGAATATGGTACGGGCTCAAAGGCCTCAACTCAAGGTGACATGTACAGCTATGGAATTCTGCTGTTTGAGTTGTTCACAGGAAGGAGGCCCACAGACAGCATGTTCACCGACAACCTTAGCCTACATGTTTATGTGAGGATGGCTTTTCCAGATCAAGTGATGCGAGTCATTGATCCCCGACTCATACTGCTTGAAGCACAAGGTGAGACAAGTAGTGGTTACAGGAGTACAGAAAGGAGCAACGTCCCCCAAATAGAGAATTGCCTGGCATCGATTCTTAGAATTGGAATCCTGTGTTCCGCTGAACTACCAGCAGAGAGAATGAGTATTCAAGATGTTCTAAGGGAGTTTCATGGGATCAAGAAGTCATTTCTAAGCAATAGAAGAGAAAATACTCAGAGAGTATCCTGAAGTTACTTTCTGTTGAGTTACCATTCACTTAGACAATAGTGTAGCAAACATTTCACCTTTTACATTCACACGATCAAACATGGGTTATTTACATGTGTCGACCGAAGTACAAGAACAAGTTTTATATTCTCTATGATACTAAAAGTTAAAAACAACAAAACATCATTTTCACCGGAGAAAGATGTTGAAATGATTATTGCGGAGAGAATTTAATTACAATTCAATTAAAATAAAAATAAAACTTACAAAATATTATTACTAGTAAAAAGAGAAGTCATAACACAAACATTCATTAATTATAAGTTATAATTATTAATTTATAACTTAAAACTTATAATGTTGGGACCATCGCAAGTTCTAGTCTTAAATGCTTGAATTGTTTCTTAATATATAAAACACAAAATGAATAAGTATTTATAGGTGAATTAAATTAACTATAGCCATACATTTCAATTTGTTTTAATTAACACATATTTTAATATTTACTTTTGCACCAAATAATATTTATCTTCATCTACATTTTTTTAGAAATATCTCAATTCTTCTAATAATTATGAATAATATATAAATATTCTGAGTAATATCTAGATTCTTCTACTCACTTAAGGATTTGATTGAAAAATAATCAATCTCCATATCACCTTGCCATTATCATATTGGTTACATTTTTATTAGGCCACATAAGGATTGATAATAAATAAACTTGTCATTATCTATTACTTTTACAAAAAAATGTTACAATATTTTCTTTAGTATGAACTTTTTGTATATACATTGTTCCTTCCTCCACTTTCTCACAAAATAAGTGAAATTGAACTAGTATATACTTGGTTTATGAATGGAATGTTAGATTTCTTGCTAGATGTTGGACATTATGATAGTCATAAAATACAAATCCTTTTGTTGTTTGTGCACAAATTATTTCAACACTAATTTTAATCATATGGCTTCTTTAATAGCTTGTGTAACTCTCACATATTCTACTTTTATTATTAACGTAGTCAAAACTGATTATAGTTTTGAAATCTAACTTGAGACTTTGATAATATGTGCAAACACTTAACTTTAGTGGATTTACTTTATGAAGATTACTTACATAATCAGAGTCTTCTAGTCAACTATATCGTAATGCAACATTATAGGTCTTCTTAATGTATTTTAGGATCTTATTTACATCATTCAAATGCTCTCTTCTATAATTCACCATCTAGCCACTATACTGTATATGCAATATCTGATCTTATATAAATCATGTTGAACATTAAGCTTCCCATTATAGATGCATATGGCACTTAAGACTTCTACATCCTTTTATTTTCATTGTTAGAGCTAATACTAGAGGGTAACTTCAAGTCAATAAGAAGAGGAGTAGAAATTGGCTTACAATTTTACATATTAAAGAGTTGTAAAACCTTCTTCAAATAGTTTTTATGAAAATCGAATCTTTTGATTATTTTTGTCTTTGTTAATCTGTATCCTTATAATCTTGTATGTTGACTGCAAGTCCCTTATTTCGAATTTCGTAGTCAATTATGCCTTCATTTCTTTAATATGATCATTGTGAGGCCAACAACCAATATATCATCCATATACAATAACAAGATAATGAAACCATCATCACCAAACCTTTTAAAATATGCACAAGGGTCTACCTTAAGCATGTTGTATTCAAAGCTTATGATGTAGGAATCAAATCTCTTATACTAACACATCATTGTCTATTTAAGACTATATAAAAAATTATTCAACCTAAATTTTCTTTTTTTTTTCAAAATGTTTTTGTTAGATCATATAAATTTTTTCTTTAACATCTTCGTAAAGAAAATAGTTTTCACATCTAGCTATCTTAGATGTAAGTCAAATACAACACACTTCGTCATGACTACTTGAATTTTAGTAAGTTGGACCATAAGAAATTTTTTTTATTAAATTTAATTCCTTCTTTTTGAATATATTCTTTTACCACCAATCTTAAACAATATCACTCAACTTGATCGTCTCCAGTTTTGGTGATCTTGAAGACCCATTTATTACCGGTAAGCTTCCTTCCTTATGGTAATGATACAAGTTCTTAAGTTTTGTTATCACAAAGAGCTTAAATTTCTTCTTCTATTATTGTCATCGATTGAGGAACATCTAGATTATTAAGTGCTCTTTAGAGAGCTAATAGTTCCTTATCCTTTGTTAAAATATAGTATTCTATATTGTCCTCTATTATATAATTTGAGTGTCAATTTGGTGGTTTTTCGGTGATTTGATCAACAAACTTCTAAAGTTTCAAACTTAACTAGTTTTTGAACTTTTTACCCTAGTGTTACTTTAAAAAAAGCCTTTGTTGAAATTCCTTTCCTTTTTTTTTCGTATCATTATCTATAAATTTTTTATAAAGTATTGTTATCCATTTTTTCCTTTATAATTTATCTTCTACAAAGGTAATGTCTTTGTTAATAATAACCTTGCAGGTAGTAAGATCTCATAAGTAATATCCTTCACTCAGTTAGTACATCCTAAGAATTAGGTTAGCAATGGGTCAAGCCTAAGGTTGTTTAGCTTAGCTTGAAGCCCCTTATAAATGGCTCGAGTCCAGCCTAACACTCGATTAGGCTTAAACTGTATTGCTTAAAGCTAAGCACGATAAGAATTTATTAGGAAGAATGCCCAATCAAGCTGAGTAAGGGCCAAAAAACTTGATCTTTGTGGCATGTGTTAGTAGAATTTTATGAAGAGGAAGAAATTTTAAAAAACTTCAAAAAACTCAATTATAGAAACTCATACTTCATAAACCTAAAATTTTAACTAACAACAAAATTCTCATAAAATACCTTTCTATCTCTCTAATAAAATGAAGTGCTATGATTGGCTTTATTAAGATCGACAAAAAGAAATTTGTATTTGACAAAAATGAACTGCTTTACCAGAACTAACAACAAGAAAACTAGGTGGTAAGTAACACGCAACATATATTACATGGTAGGAAGCATGTGATAGGTGGTAGGGAGTATGTGATAAGGAGAGATGTGGAGCTGGAAATGGTTAACATTCTAGATTACTAGCATAACTGACTAGACAATTATAACTATTAAGTATTAATTAATAAATGATGTAATTTATATGTGGAATAAGTTCAAGTTTGATCACCTTATTCGAAGTACTAACTATCTTTTTATTATCTAATCTAAGAAAATAGATTATTAAATCAAAAGATAAAAGAATAAATAATCTAAAATTACTAATGTGATTAACAATCCAAAGCGAATAATAAGAAAGAAACAACTAATTGATGGTAAAGATCATGAGAAGAATCTCCCTAAAACTTTTTTGTGTTTAAATTTAACTTGATTTAACGATTAACCCTAGTTTTTAGGCTAGTAGAAATTATGAAGTTATAACTATATTCGTTCTCAATATAAACCTTATCCTTAAGTTGATTGATTGAAATATCTTTCTAATCAAAATCCCTAAGAATGCATTAGTTTGTTCTGAAAATTTCTTTGATAAATTTGACTTTAACGTGGAAGATTTATATTTTGTAATAGCCGGTTTCCTAACCTATTGAGGGATTAGAGTGTTAGTCGCATGAATTGCATCATATTAGAATGAATTGGTAAATTTGAGATATGATTTCATGATTTCATTCACACGCATAACATGAACATATACATACATGAATGTTGATTTAGAAAAAATTGCACTCAATTGACGTGTTCTGGTATATGAAAGTTTCTAAATAATTGTGATATGATTGTGCATTTCTACTGTCTTATACTTTGATTTATCAATAAAAAGAATTGATGGAATTTAATTAATAATTTGGAGTTATTTGTTACAATTGGAAGATTGATGAATTTATATATACATTTAGACTAGAAAATTTTCAAATAGCAAGATAAGTTGACATGTGGAATTAGAATGACTAAGCCTATAAAATGAGTAACATGTGGCAGTAGAATTGAGTAACAAATGGCCTAGGAACTAAGTGACAAATGGCAGCCTAAGGAGAGAGGACATGTAGTTGGCCTAGACACTTGACAAGTGTCCCTAAACTTACTCTCCACTCACACCACACGACTCAAACATGCAAGGCTCTTCATTTGTTGTTTTCTACTGACACTCTCACCTTCTTCTTCCCCTCACTACCGAAAGCTTACTTCTCCCTCATATCTCTGTGATGTTGCCTAAGTTCTGTTTAATTGTCACACTAAAATTCATGCAAAAATCCTTCATAGAGATAGTTAGTTATATAAGCAGAACATTGTTGTAATTGTTGTTATCTTCTTATCCTTGTTGAAACCATCCTACTCACACCTTGTTCTTAAGATACTTTTGCATGCACGTGAGGCAAAACAGGCTTGATAGATTAAGGTGGAATTTAATCTAAACAAGT
>JANZXP010000001.1:16417155-16429614 GCA_027576715.1 Erythroxylum flavicans
CAGCCCTTACTTTGAAAGCCGTTTGGGTCCGTCAAGATTGGTGTGTAGCCCATGGGTTGTGGATCGGCTCCTCTCCACGTTAGAGACCAAAAATACCCGTTGTAAAGGTCTTGCAGATGTACCGGTGGTAAATGACATGGGTAGCTGTGCCTGAACCCCTTCCAAGTTTTCAACGTCTGTCAATGCTAAGAATCGAGATCCACTCGCTTGATGGGTTCCTGTTGGGTATCTTCATTTACTGCTAGTTTGTGACCTCTTAAATTGACGGGGGGTTTCCATTGGACTTGTATCAAGGGTCCGTAGATTTCTCTTGTCTTGTTCGCCAACGGCTCTGATTGTATTCTTACCTGTCCTTCCTCCATCTTCGGTGGAGCTGCTATTGCTAGGCATGGTTGTGGGTTTTGGAATTCTGTCGAAGCATTAGATTGAGATGGGCAAGACCCTAAATTGTGTCATACAATTACACATTAGAAGCAAATGTGCGGCAATCCCTCATAAGCAACCAATAAGATTTCCCCGTCAAGCTTTACCTGCGAGCAAAGTGGGACGCTAAGGTCTGTATCCACCGCAATTCCGACAAATTTACCCCTTTGAGTCATCATTGTAGTTTCATCGATCTTGACGGTCTGTCCTACTATATTTTCCAAAGCAATAAGAATTTTTAGGTGGTATCGAGCAATAAGCAAATCTAGGAAGCAAACCCAGACCACTGCCCTTATGATTTTCCCTTTTGACATCCGAAAATCTAAAGTCCAGCGCTGAACAAATAAAGCATATCCTTAAATAACCCATGGGCCATTTGTGAGGGCAGTGTAAAAGTCAGTGTCATCTTTGAAGTTCACTAGGAAAAATTCATGGTCCAAGTCCACCACCTTCATGGGACCTCGCGGTTTCCACATGATGTTCAGACGAGAACAGAGATGAGGTTCAGGCAACAACAGAGCATTTTGTACCCCACCCTTCTACCTATCAGTTTTACAATGACTGCTAATTCCCACTGTTTATCTAATCATGTTTTGAAGGTATAGGATAGTTAAATGCCTCCTCCTGCTACTCCTGGTATAGGAACGATGTCTCCTTCCTCAATGTCTATCGGTTCCTCATGAGGCCAGACTTGAACCGGCATTCCTGTGTCCATACCCTGGTCTCCTACTACAGCCGCACTATAAGATATTCTTTCTCGAGGAGGGGGTCTTCCTCGCGACTGCGGATACGAACTTTTTTGGCCTAATGGCCATCTTGATCAGTAGTTACCAAGTTTCGAGTTACGAGTTCAGAGAGATTTATCATGTTTTCTCCTCCACTTCATTAACATCTCTACCACTGCTGGTATGTTAGGCCCCAACCTTCACTTTACAAATGAGATTGACCACCTTGCTCTGTTGGCCATAAAAGGGCGAAATTATTGGTGACCCATTTCAATTCCTGAAGTCGTGGAACGATTCAGTGCCCTTCTGTGAGTGGCAAGGAATTAGTTGTAGCCCCCGACATCAAAGAGTGACCATGTTGAGCTTACCATCTTTAAGCTTGGAAGGCACATTGTCCCCTTACATTGGAAACTTATCCTTCCTTAGGGTTATAAACCTAACAGGGAACAGTTTTAGCGGTAATGTACCTGCAAAGGTTGGACGCTTGTTCCGTTTACGTGATCTAATCCTAGGTAATAATTCCTTCGAAAGAGAGATTCCTGCCAGTTTATCCAACTGCTCGGAGCATAGAAACCATTGGCTTATCAATGAACCTTCTCAGTGGAGAGATTCCTCTGGAGATACGCTCTTTTTCTAAGCTTTTTTCACTTAATCTTGCCAGAAATAGATTGATTAGAACCATTCCATCGTCCTTGGAGAACCTGACAGTACTCAACGATCTTTCTCTGGATTCCAACCATCTTGAAAGACGGATTCCTCCAGAGGCAGGACTTGTCTCCAACTTACAGTCCTTAAATCTGGATAACAACCTTCTCTCTGGTGTAGTTCCTGTTGATGTTTTGGTTGTTCCAAAACTTGAATGCAGTTTTTGTTTTTCAATTACCAACATTTCATGCAGCATCCATCGTTTTATTACACTTTATTACCATAACGTTGATAGAGTTTCTTATATTCAAGTCTTTTAATTGCCACTGTTATTATACCTCCAATGTTGTGTTGGTTTTTCAATACACAGACATGCAACTCTACTATACTCTCTAGCTTTGTCAACCTCACACCCCTCTTCCTTCTCTACATATATACGAAGATACAGAAGAAGCTTATAACATCTTAAAACATCATTCTTCTTGTCTTAAGGCTAGCGTAACCCATTTTCTTCAAATATACTCTTTTCTTGGTTCTTCTGCTTAATTCTTGGAGACAATTCCTACTCTACCTTTTGGAGCATACCTAAGCTAGTGGAGAAGGCATTAAACCTAGGGTCGGATCCTGTTGTCCAGCTGTACTGTAAAGGGGGAATTTCTGACTTAGGACAGTAATTTTTCACGACTTCTTACTTTCAGATAAGTAGTTCCAATTTAATTATATCTGCTATTTCGCTAACAATCTAAGTCGGAAAATATTTGTTACATTACTACTGTTGTCGAAAATTTGTTGTTGTACTTGCTCTTTTTTGGGATATTTTCTGATCTTACTACTGTTTTCAGATTAGCTACTATAAGTCAGAATGTTGTGCTGGTGTGCGTTAATTTCAATATAAGTAAGAATTATGTCGTCCACAAATGAGACCAAGTTCTGCCCTTTTTTGTTCCCCACATAAGTTTTAACCCTATCATCGTAGCCCAGAGGATTATACCTGACCTTACTAGATTAGAGCCTCTAGATATGGGAGAAACTTTAAACGATGGTTTGAGAAATTTCTTTTTACTTTCAACAATACAAAATTGATTATGTACTGTTTCAAGAAATTCTTAGTGACAATACTGACCCCAAGACAACTAAGGATAACCGTACCGTTAGGAGAGTATTGCTCAACCATATGATAAACCCATTGTTTGATATCGACTGCAAGTATAAAACTGCTAAGGAAATTTGGGAAGCTTTATAAGTGAAATATGGGACGAATGATGTTGGTACTAAGAAATATGCAGTTGCTAAGTGGTTAAAATTTACCGTTGTTAATGATAAACCCATTATGAATCAACTAGATGATTATGAAAACCTAGTTGCTGAAATCCTTACTAAGGGTATAATCATGTGTGAGCTATTTCAAGCTAATGCCCTTATTGAGAAACTGCATGTCTCATGGAATGAGTATAAAAACCACTTGAGGCACAAGAAGAAAGACATGAAGTTTCAAGAGTTGATAGGGCATATAAAGATTAAGGGTATTAACCATACATAAGATAAGACCAAATCACTCACCGTTATCCTTACTATTAAGGCTAATGTGATAAAACGTAGAAATGCAAATAACTTCAAAAAGAATGGTGGACAAAACAAGTCTTTCAATAACAACAATTAAGGTCAATTTAAGTGCAAAAGGATTGATGGTGACTGTTGGTGGTGCCACAAGCCAAGCCATCCTACTGCTCTTTGCCAAGCTAGAATCAATCATGAGAAGAATGGTCAAGGACAAAAACTACGACAGTTCGAGAAAGGAAAATAGAAGTGATACCATCGAGGTAACTAAAAGAATTTTGATAAGTCTCAAGCTAATATGGTTGAAACTGGTGATGATGACAAGGAGATCATTACTATTGTGATATTCGAAGTCAATCTTGCTAAAAACTTGGTAGAGTGGATCGTTGAAACAAGAGCCATACATCACATTTGCACTAACAAGGACCTATTCAAGGAGTTGAATGATGCTACTGATGGTGAATTTGTATATATGAGCAACTCCAGTAGAGTTCCTGTCCAAGAAGTTAGAAAGGTCACTCTCAAACTCACTTCTAGAAAAGTATTGGCATTAAAAAATGTTTTATTTGTTCTTGATGTTCGTAAGACTTGATTTCTGGAGCATTACTTAACAAAGTTGGTGTCAAACTTACATTTGACTCTAATGAGCTAGTTCTTACTAAGAATGAGAACTTTATTGGTAAAGGATTTTGTAATAGGGGTTGACATTGAAATGATCTACTTCTTCTACTTATATTGTTGAGTCCATAGACCTGGCCATATGAATGTGAGGTCATTTAAAAGGATGCAAAACTTAAACTTATTGCTTAACCAGATCACTAATGAAATGGAAAAATGTCAAATTTATGTTTAGGCTAAACATTCTAAGAAACCTTTTAAGTCAGTGATCGAGATAGAGTCACAATTGTTGGATTTGTTGCACATAGATTTGGGTAATTTTAAGAATAATGTGAGTAAAGGAGGCATAAGATATTATATTACTTTTATAGATGATTGTTCTAGATTTACTAAGATTTACTTATCAAAAATAAAAGTGAAAGCTGAGGTTGAGAACCAATTGCAAAGGAAAATTAAGAGATTAAGGTCTTATCAAGGTGGTGAGTATAATATTGATTTCCTTGCTGATTTTTATGAAAAAGTTGGTATTATTCATGAGCTTTCAGCCCCTTATACACCTTAACGAAATGGAATAGCTGAGAGGAAAAACTGAACACTTAAAGATATGATGAATGCAATGTTAATTTTTTCGAGTTTACCTGACTTTATGTAGGGAGAAACTATTCTTTCAGCTTGTTATGCTCTAAACAACATCCCTCATAAGAAACTAGATCAAACCCCTTATGAAATTTGTAAAAGTTATCCACCTAACTTATGTTTTTTGAAAGTTGCTATGATTGCTCTACCTGAATATAAAAGGAAGAAAATTAGGCCTAAGACTATTGATTCAATTTTTGTGGGATATGCCTCTAATAGTGTTGCCTATAGATTTATAGTTAATGAAGAGGGATCTAACACTTATGGACCAATTATGGAGTCAAACGATGCAGTGTTCTTTGAGGATATATTTCTTATAAAAGTGAGTGTGCAAGTTCCTAGAGAGTCTGTCCCTAGTTCTTCTATTAATGATGACATAGAGGAAGAGGAAACTATTGAACTAAAGAGAAGCAAAAGAGTTAAAGTACCCACCAGTTTTGGTTCTAACTTTATTACTTCCTTTGTCGTGAAAAACATGAGGAGATAGATGACGGTTTTGTAGTGACTTATATTATTGAGGAAGATCCCAAAACTTATGAGGAAGCGATGAGATATGTGGATGCCACCTTTTAGAAGGAAGTCATAAATAGTGAGTTAGAGTCAATCATGTATAATAAAACTTAGGTTTTAGTTAATCTACCTCAAGGTTGTAAGTCTTTGGAGTGTAAGTGGATTTTTTCAAAAAGAAATTGAGACCTGAAGGAACCATTGAGAGGTTCAAGGCAAGACTTGTCATTAAAGGCTTTAAATAAAAGGAAGGATTGGACTTTTTTTATACTTACTCTTCTGTTATTAAAATTGCAACTATAAAGATGTCGTTTGCTATTGCCTCAGCATTTAAGCTTCATGTGCACCAAATGGATGTTAAGACAACTTTCTTGAATGGTGATCTAGGTGAGGAAATTTATATGGTCCAACTCGAAAAGTTTAGACTGCCTAGTCAAGAACAAAAGGTATGTAAGTTGGTTAAGTCTTTGTATGGACTTAAACAAGCTCCCAAACAATGGCATGAGAAGTTTGAAAATGAGATTTTCAAACATGGTTTCACCTCTTGCGATGCTGATTCTTGCATTTACATGAAATATGACATCAATGGTTGTATGATCATAACTCTTTATGTAGATGATATGCTTATTTTTGGTATTAGCTTATCTGTCATTGATACTACCAAGAGTCTGCTAAAATCTTCCTTTGATGAAAGATTTAAGACCTATGGACTTTATTTTAGGAATCAAAGTTGATAAGACTGACTTTAGTTTTAGGTTAAATCAAACTCATTAGATTGAGAAAATTTTGAAGAAGTTTGGTTACTATGATGTTGAACCAGTCAAGACTCCCTATGATGCTAGTGTTGTTTTAAAGAAAATCTTGGTGATAGTGTAAACCAAGCTGAGTATGCTGAAATTCTTGGTAGTGTGATGTTCTTGATGAACTATTCTCGTCCTGATATTACATACTATGTGAGTAAACTTAGTAGGTATACTCATAATCCTAGTCAAAAGCATTGGAATGCATTGATTCATTTGTTGAGATATTTGAAAGGTACTATACGTTATGAATTATCTTTTGGTGGTCATCCTCCTGTATTAGAGATTCTGATGCTAACTAACACACCACTACTATAGGACATATGCCCGAAATTCTTGAGAATATCCGAGCACATGCCCTACGGGAATGGCATGTTAGAGCAATCACATTCACTTAATACGGCATCATACACATCAGAAGTAATCATAAAACAACTTATCTCAATTCATTAACAAAACATGTTTTTTTTGTTATTTCATTACAAATCGTTTATAAATTTACATTACAGAAACCATCTGTGATCACATTATTTTAAACAAAAGATTCTACATGAAATGAAAACTATACAAAGTACTCTATCTAAAATCCTCAAATGACAACTGACCAGACCTTTGATCCATATCTTGATCCAAAATAGACAATACTAAACTTCAGTTAGCTTGCTCTACTAACAAGGTCTCCTCTTAGTACCTGAAAATCAATGTTGCAATTTTGATGAGTTTTGCGAACTCAATGAGTGAAGCATCATCGATGTGTTCACTCAAAACAAAACACATATTTTTCAATGAATAACATTCAGCTCAATCAAAGTAACGCTTCATTCAGAGCTATAACTCATATTCTACAATTTGCATCATAATAAAAAAGCATTTAAAAATACAATCACTTTTTAATTCATTCTAAAAGTACATTTTGAATGCAAGAATATCATATAATCATTTCAGAACATAACATTCATTTATCACAATTCTTCATATCACCATCAAAGTCATAAGCATTTCTCAATATCATCACAACATAGCTCAACATTCATTTGCAATCAATATCATGAACACATTTAAAGATACAAATGTAAAAGCAAATAAGACTTATTCCATTTTAACTTTGTTATGACTAAGTAAGTATTTCACTGTCCTGTATCTGTTGTAAATATCGGGCTCTTTTTAGTACTATCCCGTATCCATTGTGGATACCGGGCTCATAAATCATTGAGCCTAAGGTCTGATGCACATAACTGAGCTTAAAGCTCTTTTCACGTTGGCTACTTCGGTCACAACTCCTTTATGTGAACATGCATCATGTAACGGAGCAACATAGTTCATATAATATATCATCAATCACTTTCAGTCAATGAGCACCTTCAATTTTCATAGTTCATCGGGTCTAAGTCTGGCATTCAACAAATAGTGTTAAATAACATTTATTCAATCAAATTCACATACAATGAGCACTTCCAATATAATCCCAAATAATTATCTCCTCGGACAATTAATGTCCAGAATTATTGCAATCAAACTAGTAACAATTCATTATGTCAAAATTAAACAAGAGCAATTCAAGCATAGTGAGATACATTTAAGTCAATTCACTACACATATAATTCAAATAGAAAAACAAATATAATTGAGTTGACACATCTAGGTTAACCACGGTTTACTCTAGATAACTTATTGCCTAGACGTCCTGGCAACGTCTGGATGTGCTCAATCTATTTGCTCCCCTATAACAGGCAATCACACATTTACACATTACTTCCTTGCACCTATCACAAAAGTACTCACTTATGCACATATGTATGTATTATGTGTTATGTATGATGTACGTTCAATGACAATTCTGAATATATTTCGTAAATTCACATCTCAAGATCATTCACATTTCATAACTCAAATATGTCTAAATTAAACTCAGGTTTACACCTCAATTTAACAAGATTATCTTAAGTTCATCATTCTATCATTCACTAAAGTTAGTCAAGCATTAAAGATCACCAACATCCATTTTATCAATCATCTTTACTTAATACACAACATTCATCTTCTTGAATCACTTTAGCCATCATAGGTTCACCTTCATTCCCATAATATCTCAAAATCCCATATTTAAACACTTAATATTTAACAATCCATTCTTACATTATAACCTAAATCATTACCCTAAACATGTCACTCTTTTAATCACTTATTCAAGCATAGTTCAATTCAAGCTTCATTTAAGCCTAGAAGAATCATAGGAAAGTGCCTAATCATTTGTTGTCCCAAACCACACTGAAAAGAAGCATATTGGATGTTTAACTAATTCCCATGATCGTGGACAATTTCCCACAGACATGGGATTTGTTGGTAGAAACTTTCTGCCTTCATTAGGCATTCCCATTTTTCAGTTTTTCCAACTATATTTTTAGGTCAGTTTTGTATGACAATTATGACCTAGAAAATGAGGTATTTAGGCAACACTTTCTTATAAACAAATGTTCCTATATGTCTTAAGTTTCATTAAAAAATCATTTAATTTGGTTCATGTTTCCATGAGTTATGCTTAAAAAATCACAGACTGTGCATGTTCAAAATTTTGGCTAGTGCATGATTGAAGAATTAGTGCACTCCAAATTGTAAAACTCATATCTCTCAATTACGATATCCAAAAATTACAAACTTTATACCAATAGAAAGCTAAGAGAATAAACTAAAACTTTTATGAGGAAATATTTGTTTGATTCGACCTAAATCAATACAGTTTATTCCATAAAAATAGGACATGATTTCAGTCAAAGGTGGTGTTGCAGCCTGTTCCAGAACTCAAACACAAGCTAAATTTTGAAACCCTTAGACACAAAATTCAAATTCGATTCCTTTATGAAAATTGTAGCTATATGTTTCTAGTTTAATCTGAATTAAAAATTTGGATATCTATAGATCAAGCTATGGTCGAAATACAGACGTATGTTCAGTGAAAATACTCCATCTACTCTATTCCAATATACTTCTTCATCAACCTTACGTACAATTCATCTCTAATCAATCATCATGTATGTTATGCTAATATATAACATAATAGGGCAATCAATCACTTACTTGTTCAACTAAAGTCTCCTCAATTATCAAGCCTCTCAAGCATTCAAATATACTCCAAAAATAAGATAGAATACAAAGGATTTCCAATCACAAGATGTAGACTGCTAAAGTTGACAAAACTCAAGGTTTTGGAAGGTGGTGTAAGGAAGTCGGTGGTGAGGGATTGAAGGAGGAAA
Source organism: Erythroxylum flavicans (assembly GCA_027576715.1). Lineage (NCBI taxonomy): Eukaryota > Viridiplantae > Streptophyta > Magnoliopsida > Malpighiales > Erythroxylaceae > Erythroxylum > Erythroxylum flavicans. The sequence continues at coordinate 16,426,318 of JANZXP010000001.1, forward strand.
CATCAGACCAAAAACATGAAGAAAGATGATCTTTCTAGTGAAAATTTCATGGGGTATAAAGGTGTGGTGGAGAGGTAGGGTGAGACACTTGTCAAATGGAGAGTTATACCATGTGTCTTCTTCATATGCTTCCAATTGTCACCTAATGCTTGGTCCACTTGTCATTTGGTTTCCTAGCCACTTGACACTCATGTACTCATGCCACTTTTCATCCAATTAGCTAAGCCATATGTCTTCATTCCATTGGTCCATGTGTTACCATTCTATTGGTACATATATTATCCTTCTATTGGTCCATATGTCACTTATTTTAGGCACCACATGTAACTCATTTGAGCCTCCATATGTCACTACTTATAAGGCTATACATGTCACCCATTGTAAGGCTACACATGTCAACAATTATAAGGCTACATATGTCATCATTTGTAAAGCTACACATGTCACCATTCTATTGCTCCACATATCACAAGTCTAAGGTGCCATTTGTCATAATGTTAAAGGGCCACTTATCGCAATTATACTCAAGCTACTTGTCATCCATTTAACAGAGCCATTTGTCACTTATTCCCAATACCATATATCACCATTTCATAGGCCCAATCAAACCAAATTCTCATGTATCAATTTGTCTTGCTCTTTAATATTTTTCTTAGACTAGATGCACATATCACCTCATCAATTGCTCAATTGTAACAATAAATTCCCAATTCACTAATTATAACCCATCAATTCATGTTATTGGTAAATCAAAATGCAAAACATTGGGAATGCACATTCATTTTCGTTCAATACCCCCGAATATGTCAATTGAATGCATATACTATCTTGCAATGTTTTCTAAATTATGATTCATATTTGTATGCAAATATAATGCATGCCTATGGAATGCTTTTTATATATTCTCACATGATATGGCTCAATCTGAGAATTATTCCTTAAGTGTTGAAAAGGGTTATTACATTTTTGCTTGTGCATTTTCTAAATCCATATGGAGCAAAAGCCAATTTGTGAATGAGAGCTTACATTAAGGTAGTTTATCTTTCATTCTAAACCAAGTAAGGAGAATGTTATCCTTCTCAAGGTCGCTTTTAACACTTTCATATGTATGTTATGGAAAGAAAGGAATGGTAAAGTTTACAAACAAGTTGAAAAAGACAAATATCAACTAGCTGACTAAATACTAAATTAGATTTGAGCTGCCACACTGGCCAGAAAAGTTGTTAACATTGATTAATCCTTATGTGAGAATTCGGTGGAATCTTTGATAGGTGGATGCCATACGGATTTGCGTTTATTAAATAACTAGATTTCTCTTTCTTGTATGGTACCTTCTATCCGAACTTAGATATACAAGGTTAATTAACCTCGACTATGTTGACGCTTTTGTAATGTTTGAGACAGTCGTTCTATGGTAAATATAATACTTTATTTTTTTTTAAAAAAGTAGCTAAGTAAAAGAAATAATGGTACGGTGACATCCTTTCTTTATTTTATTTTATTTTATTGAATTTGTGATGTTGTTTCTTACAAAATCAGGAAGTGGGAAAAGAAGTTCTTGTTTTTGACTAATCAGTTAGCACAAGCTCTAGTCTAGAGTTTGGAGGCTAAGGAACAAGAGAAATCAGTGGCGTTGGGGAGCAAATAGAAGCGAAGGGATTTAGGTGAATGGAAAAGGAAAGCCCAATTTCAACAATGACGTCGTCGGCGGCGGGAAATAGTGGCGGCTACGACATACCGTGGGTGGAGAAATACCGGCCGAGCAAGGTGGCGGAAATAGTGGGGAATGAGGACGCAGTGTCTCGCTTCCAAGTGATCGCTCGCACTGGCAACATGCCTAATCTCATCCTATCTGTGCGTTTCCATAGCACCACTAACTTCTTCTCCTACTTTTGCATTAAACCCTATCCCTTTTGTCATGTTTTGAATTGCTTTGCATTTCAGGGTCCTCCTGGAACTGGTAAAACTACAAGTATACTGGCTCTTGCGCATGAGCTCCTTGGTCCGAATTATAGGGAGGCTGTTTTAGAGTTGAATGCATCCGATGACAGGTATATCTTAAAAAATATGCTATATCCACCCATCGGGTTATTGTTTATCAATCACTAGTGTCTTCTTAATGTTATTCAAGGGGTATTGATGTCGTGAGGAACAAAATCAAGATGTTTGCTCAAAAGAAAGTTACATTGCCTCCTGCTCGCCACAAGATTGTAATTCTTGATGAGGCTGATAGGTATAATATTCCCTTTTCATCATCTAACTTAGTCGCCACTTCCACTTGTTAATTAGATTCCATTGCCCCAAAAATTACATATTGACGTGCTGGACCGTCCTTTGCCTTTGCTCAAAAATCAGCATGACATCTGGAGCACAACAAGCTCTTAGACGTACAATGGAAATTTATTCAAATTCCACTCGTTTTGCTCTTGCTTGCAATACATCCTCAAAGATCATTGAGCCAATACAGAGCAGATGTGCCCTTGTTAGATTTTCAAGATTATCTGATCAAGAGATACTTGGTCGTCTGATGGTGGTCCTTGAAGCAGAGAAGGTATATAATTATTTGCTTCTGCATTCTTTGTTACATGTGGAAGTATCAAACAAAGCTCAAGATATGTACTTACTGTTCTCATGTATGCCTTTCTTAATTTTCAAGTTTAACCTAAATGTTAGGTAAAGATCAACTATTCTTCGTTCATTAATATTCCTTTGCTTTCTTATATACTTTGTGAATGTCATAAACTTAAGGGAATATGTTCCAGCAATTTGATCGACTTCTGAGACTTGTCTAGTAAACTGCCTCTTGCCAATCCAATTCTAAAATTACTTAACTGAAGACAAGCGTGAAGCCTTGCTTGTGAAAGTTGTTAAAAGCTGTATCATTGGGGTGGTTCTTTCATTGCATTGATATCAGTCTAACTAGAAAAAGATCTCTCTATTACTTTGACTTTGGGAAGAGAATTGTTAGTTTAACCGACGAACTGCGCGGGAAATGATCTTAAAAGCTGTATCATTGGCACTGGAATATCTTAAGTGTTAGGAGGGAATCAATAATATTCTTGAAAATTCTACAGTCAAAATGTCCATTTAAAGGCTGTTTGAAATGATACCAAGGCATTGATAGTATGGTGAATTTGCTGAAGATTCAAGTGTAAGTTTACATCTATTGCATGGTTGATGTAGGACAGCTTAGAGGTTGGGTGTTTAGGATATTTCAGTGGGTTAATATTAGGAATTGAAGGGTAGATTTCTAGGAATCACACCTAGAAGAAAATAACCTAAGTTTCACACCTAGGG
>JANZXP010000001.1:16429714-16451527 GCA_027576715.1 Erythroxylum flavicans
GGGCATATGTCATTGAACATGCATGTTACATGATACATTTTATAGAAGTGATGTTTTATCCTTCTATAAAATGTATCATGTGACATGTATGTTCAATGACATATGCTCGGGTATACTTCTGTAATAAATCGATGCAAAGATCAATTGTACTCCAAATGTGTCAAAATTCATACACTCGTTAACTATTTTAGTTTTTTTCTCAAAACCCACTTTCGGGTCAACCTTGCATGATCATTATGACAAGGAAGATGGAGTTTTTAGACAACACTTCCTTTTAAACAATTGTTCCCCTGTGCCTTAAGTTTCTATTGACTCCAAGATCATGCAATTTGGTTCATTATTCTATGGGTTATGCTTAAAATACTGTAGATTGAGTACATTTGAAATTTTGGCTAGTGCAGGATCATGCTTGCAAGTTGTACAGCTCATATCTCTCAATTAACATATCCAAAAATTTCAAAATTTATACCAATTGAAAGCTAAGAGAATAAGATATAACTTTTATTAAGACACTTTTGTCTGATTCAGCCTACATCAATACAATTTATTCGATAACAACAGGATATGATTTCTATCACGGGTAGTGTTATAGCCTCAGCCAAGACTCAATTTCAATCTAAATTTTGAAATTTTTAGAGACAGAATTAACATTCAACTTCTTCAAGAAATTTGTAGAAATATGTCTCTATTTTAATCTGGATTAAGAATCAACTAATTTGTAAATCTACAGATAAAGATATAAGCAAAATACCGAAATATATTCAATGAAAATATTCCAGTTCATAATATTCCAGCACACTCACCATTTCATCCTAAACTTATCACTCAACTCTCTATCACAACATAATATAAACACTAATCATTTACTTACATGTTTAACTCCAATTCCAGCTCAAAAAATTAAGCTAATCTAGTACTCCGAGCAAACAGAAACATCACACATTCAAGGTAAAATTTAGATGGATTTCGGTTAGGTTTAGTGCGGCAATTTCAAGCTAATCTTTTATTTAACTCTGTGAGGCCAAAACATGGATTATTTGTGCAACAATTAGGCATAACCATAAGAAAGTTCACGAGGGTGAAAGAAGAGAGTTTCAATGATGTGAGTGAAAGAAGAAAGAACAAGAAATGAGAATCAAGTTTGCTCTTGCTGAATGTTACACCTAAGGTGTTAGATGTCATCTAATAAAATGGCCACATGTCTAAAGGCATGTTCAACACTTATCAAGTATAGGTGTTGCCATATGTTACCATTAAAGCTAGGTCACATGTCATTTAAGTACAGCAGCCATTTGTCCATTAATCAATGCCATTTGTCATCAATTTACTAGTCCATTTGTCCCATAATGATCAATGCCAAATGTCACTCAATGATAGGCTAAATCATCCAAATTTTCATGTATCAATTTATCCTATTACTTGGCATTTTTCCTAGACCAAATATACATTATAATCCCTCAATTTTTCAATTATATCAATTACTTCCAAATTTACTACTTGTAATCAATCATACTAAAATTCAAGGCATAAACATGTTACAATTCACATAATGAACATTTTCTACTTTTCATACCCCAGAATAATCAGTTGAGTGCATATGCTATCTTTGTAATGTATTCTAGTTCATATTTCATGTGTGTATGTGCTAATGATATGCATGTGAATGAAATGCATATTCATGAATTCCAATGACAACTAATGCTCTAGCCCTCAATATGAAAATCGGGTTATTACACTCTAGTGGTTATGTTTTGACCTTGGCAGGAGTTGCAGTGTCTTCGAAATCATCCAAGCAAATATGTATTGCGAGATCAACAATGGAGGCTGAGTTTCTGGCTTTGGAGCTGGCAGAACGGGAAGCTGAGTAGCTAAGGAATCCCTTAGCAGCTATCTCGTTTTAGGAAAAACCAATTTCTTTTGTGTTCCTTCATTGTGATTCGCAGGCTACCATTCATCTTACCAAGAACAAGATATATAATGGCAAAAGTAGATATATTAGATTGAAACATAAAATTGTCTGTATTTTAATTAGACATGGTATAATCTCTTTGGACTCTGTCAAGTTAGAGAGAAACTTAGCGGATATTTTAATTAGACATGGTGTAAACTCTTTGGACTCTGTCAAGTTAGAGAGAAACTTAGCGGATCCGTTTATAAAAGCTTTGAGTAGGAAACTAGTTTAAGAGCATGCTAAAGGGATGGGGTTGAGCCCAATTGTATAGTAACCTCGTGATGGACACCTATCTTGGAAAACCAAGTTCAATAGGTCAAACGAAATTATGCGGTGACTTCTTACTTGTACATTATTTGTGGAATAATATTGAGATATTCAGTTGTTGAATAGCATCCTTTAGCATGACTTTACTGCGTATGATGAGGTTGGATTGTTTAATCCGTAATAAGTTCCATAACCCAAGTTTGGGTGGTGTGAGCAATACACACTTAATGGACTCACCTATGTGATTGTGGGGGGCTAGCCACCCTCCTATGAGAAGTTCACCTATTCTTTTCTTCTAAACTGTTACAGCTTATTTCTCAGGTTTGGACAAAGTGGGGGATTGTTGATGTTTTAGTTGTTCCAAAACTTGAATACGGTTTTTGTTTTTCAATTACCAACGTTTCATTCAACATCCTTCATTTTATTACACTTTATTACCATAACGTTGATAGTGTTTCTTATATTCATGTCTTTTAATTGCCATTGTTATTATACCTCCAACGTTCTTATTTTTCACTATATATATATCCATTGTGTGTTGGTTTTTTACAGAAGAAGCTTATAACATTTGAAAATATCAATCTTCTTATCTTAAGGCTACCGTAACCCATCTTCTTCAAATATGCTCTTTTCTTAGTTCTTCTGCTTAATTTTTTGAGACAGTTCTTATTTCGCTCTTTAGAGTGCACCGAAGCTGGTAAAGAAAGTGTTAACTCTGAGGTCGAATCCTATTGTCCTACTGCATCATAAATGGGAAATTTTCGACTTAGGACAGTGATTTTTTACGACGCCTTACTTTCAAATAAGTCATTCCAATTTAATTATATCTGCTATTTCCGCTAATAGTTCCTAATTCACTTTTCAATATATCGTCCCTTTTAACTTTTGTCGTTGTCAACAACTTTTTTTAAGGACAATTACCACATGATTTTGGCCTGAATCTTCCAAACCTTCAAAAATTAAATCTTTGAGAAAATCAATTCCTTGTACATATGATTTCTTAATCCCTGTACATGACACTTGAAATCAAATCAAACTCCATATTTCAATTCAACATGAGATATAATCATGAATAATACATTAAAAAAAACCTTGGTTCTTTGATCAAATCAAAGAATCAATCAAAACATATAGTTCCAAGTTTCATACTATCTAGATCTATCCTAATTTACTCTATCCTAAGGTAAAGAAATCTAACAACGGTCAAAAAAGAAAACAATATAAAAGAAGTCATCCATACAGACTCTTAAAATTTTAAAGTCCTTACTTGAATCTTGATGGAATTCCCTTCTTGATCTTTAAAGTTGCTTCTTTTTCTTCCCAAAATGCTCTAATTTTGCTCCGTATGATTGCCTCTCAGTTCCTTATCACTCTCCATCTTCTTAACCATAAAATCATAAAATGTTTATAATAAGTTACCGTCAATATGGGACTAACACGGGTCTGTGTTTTACTCGTGTTGGCATATTAACTCGATAATTAAATCTTAAATTGCACATATGAGGATTTATCTTGAGAACATGGTTCTAAAGATAACACATATTTAAATTTAGTTCATATTTGTTTGTATGAAAAATTCTCAAAGTAATAAAATAAAGCAGTAGCCTTACAATATAGGATCATGTTACATTTAATCTAAATTATAAAGAATTGCTATTATTTGTGAATTTAATATATAACTTTTTATTTATAGCTATGAATTATTTGTTTGTTTAAATCCTTGTACGCTTAGAGGAAATTACCGACTTACCGTGCAGTCAAAACTCAGAACTCCTGGTAGATGCGGTCTCGTCCCAAGTATTTGTGCAAGTAATGAACGTTGAATCCAACAACACAAGTCGCTTGTGCGTCTCTTTCCACTCTGAAGCTACAGTCTCTCGCTTTGCTTTGTTTGTCGTCCCGTTCTTTCTTTCTCTCCCATATTCCTTTTTTATTCTCTGTTTCAAGACATCAACTTTCTTGTTGTATCACTTCCCAGCTGCTGAATACGTACATCAAGAGACGCAATGACTGTGTAAGTTTAACTTCCTTTGTTTTTTTTTTCCCCCTCTTTCATTTCTGTTTCTCGATTTGAGGTTCCAAAGATGAACAAAACCCAGATGGGTTTTCTGGGTATTTGGCAGTTCCACTTACTGTGATTATATGATGTTATTGGTGTGCTATAAAAAAACAGAGATAAGCTACATCAATAAAGTTTGAATTTTGTCTCTGTACCTCTGATTTCCTGGTCTTGGCCAACTTGATGAAGGCTACTTTTCTTCTATGGTATCTTATTGAGGTGTTCAATTCTTTTACTAACTGCGTTTTAGGTGTTTTGACTTTCTTGGTTTGTGTACAACAGAGTTGCTTCTGCTCCTGGTAAGGTGTTGATGACTGGAGGTTACCTTATATTGGAGAGACCCAATGCTGGAATTGTTCTGAGCACCAATGCTCGATTCTATGCCATTATAAAGCCTCAGTATGATCAAATCCAACCTGAAAGCTGGTCATGGGTATATATGACATTCTTCTGGTATTAGTGTTCGTAGGTTTCTTTCTGGTTTTGTCCTAACAACATAACTTTAGAACATCTTGTCTATTCTTATTTCATTTTGGATCTAAATTTGGAGAATGCTTGCTTTGCTCGAAAAGATTGATGCCAGTGTTCATATTCTATAATCCTCGTGCATTAACTTTCAGGCTTGGACTGATGTGAAATTAACTTCTCCCCAACTCTCCAGAGAAATCATGTATAAATTGTCACTGAAGCATCTAACCCTCCAGTGCCTGTCCTCAAGGCAAGTTTTCATTTGCCATACAATGTCTGATTTTAATGGTCATCTGATATTTCTCGTCTTCCTTGGCTTATACGGTGAGTTCAACTTTTTGCATGTTTTGTAACACATCTACTAGGGGAATCTTAGGGGTGTATGGGAGAGCTATGCTCAATCCAGATGAGAGAGAAAGAGAATATGATAACATTTTTGAGAAAATCATGGTTAAAGAAATCTTTCAATGATGGTTACTTCTCTTGGCTTAATTTTTAGTGACTCGAGAAACCCTTTTGTGGAACAAGCTGTTCAATATGCTGTAGCAGCTGCAAATGCAACATTTGACAAAGAGAAGAAGGATGCATTCAACAAACTGCTTTTGCAAGGTAATGCATGATGCTTTGTTTTTTCTCCTAGCATTGTACAGTCATGAATGACCAGGAGTTCAGTAATCTAATCTTTTAGCTGGGTTAGTCATGCAGGTCTTGACATCACAATTTTAGGTTGCAATGACTTCTACTCATACCGAAATCAGGTTTTGACTAGATTTATGATCTGCTTAATGGTCTTTCATTTGTAATTATTTGGGAGGTATCTTCAGTTATTGGCAGGGTATTCAGATGCATTTCATTTTACTAAAAACATTTTCGGCCTTTTAATTTATCTTCATTTCCTGGTGTTGTTTCTTCAACCATAGTGTACAAGAACTACCAGGTAGGTTTATCTGTTGGAGTCATTCGATTTGCTTTGAAATATTTGTTGTGTGATAAGTACAACAATATCTATATGATGAAAGAATGAGTTAGGAACTTTCGAGTATTGATACCTCAAATGTCAATTGCTTTTCAATTTTGGAGTTCTAGTTATTAGATCTCCATCCAAGCTTTTCATTTTTAAGATTCTTCAATGGATTACATATACTTGCAGATTGAAGCACTTGGACTTCCTTTAACACAAGATTCATTGACTCAACTTCATCCTTTTACATCAATCACCTTCAATGCTGAGGAAGCAAACGGACAAATTTGCAAGCCCGAAGTTGCAAAAACAGGACTGGGATCATCTGCAGCAATGACAACTGCTGTGGTTGCTGCTTTACTTCATTATCTTGGAGTGGTTGACCTTTCATCCTGTTCTAAAGACAAAAACCAGGAGTATCTTGATATTGTACACATTATAGCTCAAAGTGCCCATTGTATTGCACAAGGGAAAGTTGGTAGTGGGTTTGATGTGAGTTGTGCAGTTTATGGTAGTCAGCATTATGTTCGCTTTTCGCCACAAGTTCTATCTTCTGCTCAGGTCTCTCTCTTTCTCCCTCGCTCATGCATGAGCACACTTCTGTACAGACATCAAGACTATATTGTGTCTGAATTTTACTCTGAAATTAGAGTTCAAATGTGTGTGCAAGATTCACAATTATTTTCAAGATGAATGCAGGCTGCCCAGCACTCATATCATCTTGGGTTCAATATTACATGCTAAAATTGACGCATTCGGTTGATAATAGGCTGCTCTATGTACCAATATTATTTTTTTGTTTTTAGTGCACGAATATCCATGTTGACGACATGGTCTCAGGCCCATCTGATATCCAAAATCAATTCACGTATCAATGGCAATTCTACAATCTGGATGCTATGACAAATTTAGATTTCTAAATAGATGCTAAGATTTTTACATCGCTATCTTTTATATGTTACTTTCAAATTCTTCCTATACTTTTTACTCTTACTTATACGCTGCCGTTCCTTTCGACTCTCAATCATTGAAATTGGTGTTTAAATGGATATAGACTATTTATTTGATTCATATTTTATGCCTATCTTCTAAGAGACATGGAGGACAGATTTTATGAAGGTATATAACAGCTGGCAAATGTGACTGGAAGATCAATCCGGATACTGCACAAATGATGCAATGATATTGAACCTGTGTTAGCGAAGCCAATAGGCAATGCTTCAATTTCAATAGAAAATCTACTTGAATAGCCCCCAAACAAGATGTTTATTCAAGCAACTATTTAACCCAAAAATTATACAGTTGGGTTAGCCTAAAAAGTTATCATTTATAGCTCTGAAATGCCCCTTATGGGCTAGAAGCTTGGAAAAATCACTGGCCTACCCTACAACATGCTGAAACTGAAAATTGAGATTTACATGACATGGTAGCATGATGAATTTGAGAGCTTTTTGTGATAAGACTATGATCCTATATTAAGAAACTATTCGACGATAAAGTAATATCATGCTTGATGAATTCAACAGTTTTAGTGATAAGCCTATGATCCTATGTTAAGAAATTGTTTAATCCTAAAGTATTTGTTGTTATGTAAGACTTGGGAATGGATCATGTATAACTCTTCGTATATTTGTATTATTTGCAATGGAGCTTTGAGAACTTACAAAGAATAAATTGTTTAAGACATCCTTTATTTGTAGCAACTTCCATGTCAATTGTGATATTCCCAATGATTGGTAGTTTCTAAACATTCTAGGGTTCTGACATTGTTACTGTGAGTTTGTCAATTTCGACACTGATTCCATGCTTTGAGCAACAGGAGAAGTATAGCAAGGAAATGATCTTTGAGAAGATATTAAATAAATCTTTTGCTTTTCATATTCACTAACGTTACTATCACAGGAAAAATTACACACATAATGGTTGCTGTTAAGAGTATACAGTTACAGTATAGTTATATTTGTAAATTCTCTTTCTTGTACCCACTTATATGGATAAGATATTCATGGTGGTTAGCATTTAACCTATTCACACTCTTTTTACACGGCATCAGAGCTGACATAAAAACAGTTGCAAAGTTGAGTTTCTGCTTTAAACAGTTCAGTATTGAACACACTTAACCTATTTTGAAATAAAGAAACCTGATGAACTGTAATCTTTTTGTTTCTTCAAAAAATACAGTGATGAAGGTAATTTGCATATGTAAGCTATCACTTTGGATTTACAAACTGTTATTTGGAAGTCACGTTAAAATTTACTTCCATCACCTATTCTGCTGTAAATGTGAAGGATGCAGCAAAAGGAGTACCACTAGAGGATGTAATTGCTGATATCTTGAATGGAAAGTGGGACCATGAGAGGACTGAATTTTCTTTGCCACCATTAATGACCTTGGTAAATATCTTATGCCACAGTGTATATTGTTCCTTATAGATATCTATCTTTCTATCTTATGGTCACATTGATGTTATGCTAAAAGTCTTCATTTTTGTTTGATTCTAAGCATATGATTTCACCAAGAGCTTCCCTTCAATAGTTCCTTACTTGCCAGACAGTAACTTCTAGTTTTGCTTATTAATTTTGTTTCTTCAGAACCTTAGAGGGAAGCATAGTGAACTCTATCCCTATCCATTCTCTGCTTTAAAAATCTTGAAATGGAAGTCATGTGATTCATTCAAGAAGCCTCTACTTCCATGGCTATGTCTATGCATCTAAACATGCTAGATGTCATAACTGTTGAAGAATTGAAGCATTTATCTGCCGTTTGTTTGTAGGATATCTAAAGAAAAATTGGTGAACTGTACATTGGACCATGTTATTTTTGGCTTCTACTTTTCCCCAATGTTGCAACACCAAATTTGTTTATTGCAAACATTTCACTGCTTATTCAATGGCAGTTCAGTTCTGATAATTAAAATGCTTTTTGAAGTTGCTGGGAGAGCCTGGAATTGGTGGGTCATCCACACCATCCATGGTTGGTGCTGTGAAGAAGTGGCAGAAGTCTGACCCTCTAAAGTCCATAGAAACATGGAGACAATTGTCAGAGGCAAATTCAGCCCTTGAAGCGCAGTTCAATGTTTTGACCAGGCTTGCAAAAGAACATTGGGAGACATATAAATGTGTGATAGAGAGATGTAGCACACAGAGGTCAGAGAAGGTATTGCTTAACTCTAATTTCTCTTTCTATTTCAGCTCGACTCCTTTTTCCCTTTGTGTTATTACTGTTCCTTGTAAGATTGATGCTGTCACTAATGAATTGCAAGAGCAGTGGATGGGGAAGGCTACAGAAGCGAGCCAAGAAGCAGTAGTTCGAGCTTTATTAGGAGCAAGAAATGCCATGCTTGATATTAGATATCACATGCGTGACATGGGCAAGGCTGCAGGAGTGCCGGTAAGCTAGTCTTTTATACTTGAACATTAATCAGTTATATTTTGATTCATACAGTTGAGTGTTGTATGCAAAAGTACAGCTAGGATGATGGCTTTTATTACTGTTTTTCCCAAAGGCATCCAGAGTTGTTGATTGCAAGGATTTCCTTTCTGTAAGCACGCCATAAATGCTCACTTGACCTATGAACAAATACTAACTAGAATTCCTCTCGTTCTTCAAGGATTCAATTTCACTATAACTTGATGATCCCAGTCTACTTTCATCAAACTTACCTTCTTGTTCACTTCATAAACTTATTGATTCACATGTCAATTCAATTATCTTTTTTCGTATAATATTTGATATATACGTAAACATCTTAAAAGAAGGAAAGTTCTTCTCATCTTTCCTTTCTTTAGCTCGAATCCTGTGTCAATTAATGCATGAAAGCATTCTCTTTCACCATGGACAATTTTTGACTAGGAGCTGAATCACGAAATAATGTCTAGGTTTCCTCATTTCTATTTTTTTGTGTGTTGATTGGAAAATAAAGCCAGTATATATTTTAGTTTGTTATCTATTTGGGAATATCACCAGATTCTCATGGTGACAATCTCTTTTCCTTTTCCTATCTGCAGATAGAGCCTGAATCACAGACTAGACTTCTGGATGTCACCATGAATGTGGAAGGAGTTCTGTTGGCTGGAGTTCCAGGAGCTGGTGGCTTTGATGCAATATTTGCCATTACCTTGGGAAACTCCAGCAATGTCACAACAGTTTGGAGTTCCCTCAATGTTCTGGCATTATTAGTAAGGGAAGATCCTCGTGGTGTTGCTTTAGAAAATGGTGATCCAAGGACCGAAAATATTACATCAGGCGTCTCTGCAGTTCATATTCATTAAGTTAGATTTCTGAGTTCTGTTTGATAAGTTGGTACTGGTCATCTGAGTGGTAGAAATTTAACTTCCAAGCTGAAGTCTTGGATTTGTTGAATTAATTAGCCGGAGATGGAGACTCAAAAGAAAAGGAACATTAATTAGCATACTGAAAGATTTTTCAAATCTTCTAATATCTTGAGTAAATTTATAGCAATGCAGTTTCTTTCCTGTGGTATTGAGTAGTGTTTCATGTGCTTAAACTTACTACTTTAACTGAGATGTTCAGCACTAGCTAATTTAATCTAGTTAAAAGACACCTCAACTAGGAAGCTATCTAATAAAAGGATCAGTCTGTTGTAGTATCGTCCCATGAGGTAGTCTCTTAGAATCATTTCAGCAGCAACTTATCCTCGGAAGATATAGTGGTGTCTTGACAGTAATTTCTCTTTGATACATCGTATAAATAAACCTGCCATCTCTGAGAGAAGCTATGGCTAACTTTGACTGTAAGCTTTCGGTCTCTACTTCTCTTCTTCATCTAACTTTCAGCAGCATTCATGATATATCTGGCGAATACCCTTCAAATTTCAATTTCCAAATTTTCTTTAAGAATAATAACGAATAATGCCAAATTAAAATCATAAATTATCTAAGTTTTATTTTAGAAAGGTATAGTCTTATATAAAAATATAAAGCCATAAACTAAAAAGTATATTTTTAGTTATTTCAAAACATTTTTAAATGGATTGTTGGCATAAGATAAATTTATTGACCTATTAAATACTTGATATATTAAAACAAGTTAACTAAGAAAACTATTTCGGTATTTCTATTAGATACTTGTTGCCCACGTATTATATTCTTACAACAACAATATTAAGTAAAAATCTTGCTAATATGAGAAAGTCTGGGAAAGTTTAACTAATAGAGAGATTATTTCCAATTTTCTTAGTATAATAATAGATGTATTACAATTCATTGAACGACAACTCAAAGATTAATTAATCTTTTTAGGATTATGAACATGACCGTATTAGATGATATATTTAAATAAATGTGTTTAATATAACCAAAAATTGCAAGTATGCCTTATTAAAGTATATTTAATTACCAATTACGTGACATCACTTATGTTTATTGAAGTACATCATCGTTAAATCATCAAAGGAGAATTTCAATGGACACGGATTATGTATGTGAGTGTTGCCTGAACCTATGTTGTGCGTTCTTATTTACGATTTTAAAGCATTAGTGACTTTTGTAATATTTTCTTTATTCACAAGCTTAAATGATAAGCATGATGTTATTATTGACTCTAATAGTGATGAACAAAGATCTTTCTATAAGTTTGAAAAAAAAAAAAAAAACTAGTGCTAGAATAACAAAGAACATCAAGCTAATGATCTATAAGAATAATAGTGTTAGAAAGTTTATAGAGTATGTTAAAAGCATGTCTTATTTTGATATTGTTTATAATTCAGTTGATGGTACACTAATGAGTATATTAATTACTAAAATTAAAAATACAGAAGCAAGATTGAAATATGTAGGATTGAAACGGATTGCAAGTTTCCTTGCACAATTTATCATAAACTTCTTGCCTCTTCAACATGGCTCATTCCAAATAAATTATACCACTATTAAGGATAAATGAAATGTAACAAAATTAAGAAGTATGGTTCTTCAAGAGAAAGTAACACTTAAGAAGTAAGTAATTCACTTAATTAATCTCATAGGTCAGTAAGAAGTAAAAAAAAAAACAGGAAAGAAGGACCAAAAATGTAACACCCTGCTCTATAAGGCACATGCTAGAACATCTCGAAGGATATTCCGACATATAACCTGTGAAAGTGGCATGTTAGAGCAGTCACATTTACTTAATATGACATCATATATAAAACACGAATTCTCAAAATATCAACTCCTCATTTCCATTTGTAAAACATAGTTACACTGTAACATTACATTCCATAATTCATATATACAGTATCACAAATAACTAAGAGCATAATGCTCTTTTACAAAATATTTTATATGGAATGAGAAACTAAACAAAAACATTCGATCTAACTCCACAATCTTAGCTGACCGACCTTTGAGATTTCTTAAGTCCAAAAATGCAGTACTAGACTTCTTTTAGAACGTCTTAGAAGCTAAGTCTACTCTCTCGTACCTAACAATCAATGTTGCAATTTTGATGAATTTTGTGAACTCAGTGAGTAAACCATCATCGATGTACTCACTCATATCAAACCACAAAGACAATTCTCCATTTAATTTACAAACGAATCATATCAACAAATACTGAATAGAATGGTTCACTCATTTCAAATCACAAAAACAGTTCACATTTTATAACATAACACATACTCATTTATTTTTCCACTATATATATCAAACAGCTCACTTATTCATTTCTATTCAATCATAAGACATATGTAAGGATGTATATATAAATGCACATGTGACTCACTTTCGTTGTCACTTTGTTATGACCGAGCGTCTTTTTAACTATCCCGTATTCGTTGTGGGTACTAGGGTCATTGATAACTGTCTCATGTCCGTTATGAATACCAGGCTCATTATAATATTAAGCTTGTGACTCTTTAAGCACATTATGAGCTTTAAGCTCTTTTTCACTGGTCACTCTGGTCACAACTACCGTTATCTGATCATGCATTTTAATGCAATAAGATGCACCAATTCACGTTATAAGCAATCAATCACATTCATTCATTATGCATAATCAATTTTCACATATTCCTCATATCTTAGTCCGACATCAACATTTCGACGAGAACACTTATTTTTCCCAATTCACTTTCAATCAGAAACACTTCCAATACATTCCTAATTATCAAACTCCTCGGACCATCAATGCTGGAATTATCACATTCAGATCATTCACAGTTCAAAAACTGAAATATAAATAGAACAATTCAAATCATAGTGAGTAACATCTAGGTTGACTTACAGTAAGCTCCAGATAGCTATTGCCTCAATGATCCGGCAATGTCTGGAATGTTGTCGTTCGACTTGAGCGTCTAAATCAAACAATGCACAAATTGTACACATTACTAAGTTGCTCAATCACATTAGTATTCAATCATACACATATGTATATGTGTTATGTATAATGCATGCTCAATGACAATCCTGGGTATATGCCCTTAATCATAAGTCTTGATCAATCAAACCTTATAACTTGTAATAGTCTAGCTTACACTTAGGTTTATACCTCAAATATACTTGATTATTCTTATTTCATCAATCAATCATTCACCAATGCTATTCTAGCATTATATGATCACATGATATCCAAATTCTCATTCATTTATACCTAATACATCAATTTAGACTTAGTTGGTTCAACATGTACACAAACAGAAATTTTCAATTCAGGGCCTTTCCCATGATTGTGGTGGACCTTCCCACAATCGTGACAGGAGCTTGTGCAACAGGCCACGACCGTGGGGATTATGCTACGATCGTGACAGAACCTAAATAACCAGGCCACGATCGTGCACTGAAGGTCACGATCGTGCTCTGCCTTTCTTCGTTCATTTTTTCTACGAATTCCACATATTTAGAAACATCACTAACACTCCAAATTTTCCAGAATTCATGTTCATTTATGCAACCTCATTTCATGCTTATCAACTACTATATTGGTTACATTAAATTTCACAAAACTCTCCTCAATTGATTCATTGTTCACTTAATCTCATCATACATGCAGTTCTAACTTTTCCATACTATATCCTAGACATCTTATGCATAGTTTATCATTTATACTTTGTTTCCTCTTCATTCTCCCTCATTTCCATCTCAATATCATCCATATAACAATACCTAAACTATTGTTCATCATTTATACAAAAACAGAACGTGATCACTATCATTCATTATCATCTTAGTTCTTCTCATTTCAAGAATACTACACTAGTCTTTCCTTTAACATAAATTCACCTTATTTTACTTCAAATCCCAATCTATTTCATCCACATAATAACTTATAATCCGTGGTTTTCATACTCTCAGAAATAGAATACAAACACATACATTTATTCATCAACGTTCATCAACTTTCAACACACTTTCATACACCATTTACACCATCAATCCATCTCAAAAACATCCCTATAACAATTCATAAATTATTACTCATCGTATACACAAAAACAGGTAGGAATGTCATTAGGCTGGGCGGTTCACAGCCTGGGCCCGGCCCGCTATTTATTTTTCTAAGCGAAAAAATTTCAAAACGACGTTATTTTAAAAAAAATAGGCGTCGCCATTTATTTTTTTAAGCAAAAAAATTTCAAAACAACGTTGTTTTGGAAAAAATGGACTGGCCATGGGACGGCCCGTGGCCCACCAGTAGCTTGGTTAGCCCGGGCCAAAAACAGGTCGGGCTGGGGGGCCGAGTCGTTATTGCCATCCCTAAAAATAGGACATGAATATGCCCATTTATTCATCCACATCTCAACACATATAACTCCATTTATAATTTCAATCTATCTCTAACTATCATCAAAAACATTTCTATTAAAGAAAACCATAAAGCTTGATATATCAATTACTTGTTTAACTCCAAGCTTCTTCAAATCACGTATACCTAGCTTCTCCAAAGCTTACACGATCACCAACTTTTCAAGGAGAAATAGGTTGGGTCTTTTAGTAACAAGAAGAAGATAACATGATATTTGATTGGCTAGTGTAGGATTATGGCAAAAATCAACGTGATGAAGGTTGGTGAGAAGGTCGTAAATGGAGAAAGAAAAGAAGAAGATGAGAGCTTATAATAAAAATGAAAGATAATGAAGATGGTCTTTCATATGGAAATATCGTGGGTTATGCTTGGTGAGCAATACCAAATTAATAAGTCATTTACTTAAGATAATTAATGTCTCTTAACATCAAGTCCATTTGTTTCTCAATTTTCTATGCCAAATGTCAATAAGTCCTAATGCCACTTGTCAATTATTTCTATTGCCATGTGTCGCTTATTTCTACTACCACGAATCAATTTATCTTGCCACTTGACATTTTTTCTAGTCCAAAAATACACATAAATTCATAAATCTCTCAATTTTGACAAATAAATTCCAAATTAATAGTTATCATTCATCAAATCAAAATTCACTACATAATAATTCACAATTCACATTCCAATCATTTTAAATCAGTCCTACCCCTTAAAATGCCAATAAAGTGTATATACAGTATTTGCAATGTGTACAAAAATTATAATTCACGTGTGTGTATGCTAATGTTATGCATGAGTATGAAATGCATTTCCTAATTTCTCAACACTATTTCTCATTTGTAATAGTCTTAAGTTATAACCCTAAGTATGGAGAAACGGGTTATTATAACTCTCCCCCTTTAGAAATTTCGTCATCGAAATTCTTACCTAATTGAGCAAATAGGTGGGGGTATTGATTCTTCATGTTTTCTTCCTTTTCTCATGTGGCTTCTTCTCTCGAATGATTTCTTCAGAGGACTTTCACCAATGGAATCACTCAGTTTCTCAACTGCTTATACTAATAAGCCACTATTTTGACCGGTTCCTCGATATAACTCAGATTACTTGCAACTTCAACCTCTTGAGCTGGCAATATATGTTTCGGATCAGACCGATACCTCCTGAACATACTAACATGAAACACTTTATGGATCTGAGACATCTCTAGTGCTAAGGCTAACTTGTAAACCAATGGTCCAACTCTCTCTGTAATCTCATACGGACCAATGTATCTAGGGCTTAGCTTACCCTTTTTATCGAACTTCAGCACTCCTAGCCAAGGTAATACTCTCAGAAATACTTTATCTCTCACTTGATACTCAATATCTCTCCGGTGCTGATCCACATAACTCTTCTGTCTATCTTGAGTTGTTTTAATTCTATTTTGGATCAATTTCACTTTATCAATGGTATTTTGAATCAGTTCTGGGCCTTCGACAATTCTTAGATCCTTTTCATCCCAATACAACGGTGAACAACACTTTCTGCCATATAACGCCTCATATGGTGCCATTCTGATACTATTGTGATAATTATTGTTATAAGAAAATTCAATCAGAGCTACATACTGATCCCATGCTCCTTGGAACTCCAAAACACAAGCTCTGAGCATATCCTCAACAGTTTTAATCGTTCTCTCACTCTGTCCATCTATCTGAGGATGAAATGTTGTACTAAAGTTTAACTTCATACCCAAAACTGTCTGTAAACTTTTCTAAAGTCTTGAAGTAAATCTAGGGTCTCGGTCCGATGCAATAGACACTGGGATCCCATGTAATCTTACTACTTCATTCACATACCTCCAGGCTAACTGATCTTGTGTATTGTTCTCCCTCACAGATAAGAAATGAGCCGACTTTGTCAATCCATCAATAATGACCTATATGGAATCATGTTGCCTCGGAGTCCTCGGCAAACCCATAATGAAATCTATAGTGATCCTCTCCTATTTCTACTCTGGAATAGATAATGGTTGTAACTTACCAATTGGAGCCTAATGCTTTGCCTCGATCTGTTGGCATGTTAAACACTTAGTCACATATTCTGCCACTTTCTTCTTCATCCTTGACCACTAGAAATGTTGTTTTAGCGTATTATACATCTTGGTAGTACCAGGATGCATAGCATAAGCTGCTATATGTGCTTCTTCCAAAATATATTTTCTCAGATCCTCAAGATTGGGTACACACAATCTTTGTTTCACCCACAATGTCTCAAACTCATAATTTGGATTTACTTTCAAATTCTCAATAAGCTTTTACTTTGGCTTTTCTAATCCTCTCATGTAACATCGGTCTATTCTTCAATGTAGCTATTAATGCCTCATTCTGCCTCATATTCAACTCAACATTCAATGCTCTTAATTGCACTAGGTTTAGTAACCTCAATAACTGTACTTGAGTCACACTGCTATTGGATTTCCATCTTAATTCATCAGCTACCATATTAGCTTTACCAAGATGATACTCTATCGTGCAATTAAAATCTTTTAGCAATTCTATCTATCGCCGTTGTCTCATATTCAACTCCTTCTGACTCAACAAATACCTCAAAATTTTATGATCAGTGGATATCTAAAATGTCTCTCCATATAAATAGTGTCTCTAAATTTTCAAAGCAAATACCACTGCAGTAAGTTCTAGATTATGAACTGGGTAATTGAACCCATGAGACTTTAATTGTCTCGATGCATAAGCAATCCCTCTACCATGCTGCATCAGAACACATCCTAATCCCTGGTGTGAAGCATCACTATACACCACATATCCATCAGATCCAGATGGAATAGTTAACACCAATGTCGTAGTTAACAGATGCTTTAGCTTCTCAAAACTCTTTTGACATTCATCAGTCCATCTGAATGGTACATTCTTCTTCAGAAGTTTTGTCAAAGGGGTTGAAATCAGTGAAAACCCCTCGACAAACCTCTGGTAGTATCCAACAAATCCAAGAAAACTCCAGATCTCTGAAACATTTCTCGAAGCTTCCCATTTCATTACTGCTTCAACTTTCCTTGGGTCTACCTGTATGCCCTGTCCAGACACTATATGACCTAAAAATACTACTTGATCAAGCCAAAATTCACCCTTACTGAACTTGGCATACAATTGCTTTTCTCTCATTATCTGTAGGACTAACCTCAAGTGTTCAACATGTTCCTCTCTACTTTTCGAATACACCAAAATATTATCAATGAACACAATGACAAAGTGATCTAAATAAGGTTGGAATACCTTATTCATCAAATCCATAAAAGTTGCTGGGGCATTTGTCAACCCAAACGACATCATTAAAAACTCAAAGTATCCATACCTACTTCTGAATGCACTCTTTGGTACATCAGCCTCTGCTATCTTCAACTGACAGTACCTTGGTCTCAAGTCCAGCTTAGTAAATACCTGAGCTCCCTGAAATTGAGCAAGTAAGTTGTTTATCCTCAGTAACGGGTATTTATTCTTTATTGTCACCCGATTCAGTTGCCTATAATTAATACACAGTGTCAGAGTCCCATCTTTCTTCTTTACGAATAAGATTGAGACTCCCTAACGTGACACACTTGGTCTAATAAAGCCTTTATCTAACAACTCCTGTAACTAAGCCTCAAGTTCCTTAAGTTCTACAGATGTCATCTTATATGAAGGAATAGATATAGGAGCAGTACTTGGAACTAAGTCGATAATGAACTCCGTTTCCCTATCTGGGGGTAAAACAGATAATTCTGTGGGAAACACATCTAGGAAATCTCTAACAACAGGAATATCTTGTACTGTATGCTTAGTACGGGTATCAACTACATAGGCTAGGTAAGTCTCACATCTACCTTGAATCAATCTCAAAGCATTCATTGACGAGATCATTCTGGCTGACACTGCTTGACGAACACCTCGAAATATTGCTCTCTGCTGATTAGGAGGTCAAGAATTACCTCCTCAGTGTAGCAGTTCATTACAATCCTATGAGTAGTCAGCCAATCCATACCTAAGATAAGGTCTATCTCTTTTAACTGTAATACTATTATATCTACTTTCAATTCTGCCTGTTCAACCCGAATCATACACCCTTTACAAATTCACCAAAGTATTACCTACCGGTGTACTCATTTCTAAGCCACATTCTAATAACTCTCTCTCACAATGTAGTTTAGATGCCATATGTGGTGTGATAAAAGAATGTGTTGATCCTAGATCTACTAATGCAAATGCTCCATTCACAAGCTTAGTAAAGTATTAAGTAATACATTAGTTAGGATCGTTGTGAAAAGTTTACCAAAATGAGTTAAGTATATTTCTACCTGTGGATTACAGTGTATATAGTACTATTTCGATTCATAGTTCTTCCATGTATTTAGAAAAAAGAAGAAAAATGAAAAAAAATTGAAAAGAAAAAGAAACAGGAAGAACAAGTGAGTAGCATTAATAAGTGTAGAATATTAATTATATTTGTATATCTTGGAGTTATGCTTTGTTATCCCGTTTTATCCGCTTTTTGCTTTACGAATATTTGTGTTAACTTTTTTTCTTTTCCCTCTCTACCCACCTTAACCCTTACCACATTACAACCCTAAACAAGTCCTTTTGATCTATTTATGCATCCATTCATTGTAGAGAGGATAACAAGCCTATGGTAGTGTAGTTTCCTATAGGAAGTTTGAGCGAAACACCAACCATCAAACAATTGAAAGAAATGAGTGAAAACCGTGAGGAAGATTCATTTTGCATCTTTACTTATCTTTGAGTGATGGTGTCAATTATTGAGTTTGCTTATGTAAACTAATGAAAAAGTAGTCATGATATATGTATTAACTTGATATTTGAGTTGGCTTAAATTTGAGGAATTGTATGCTTTGATCTTTGTGAAAATGAATTGATAGAATTGATTGGTTGTATTTATTTTGCTTGAGGACAAGCAAAGATTTAAGTGTAGGGATGTTGATAGTTGTGTATTAGTATATGTTTTTCTAAGTAATCGGCATGTGTTTCTTGCCTAATTGTTGATTATTGTTGTAGTTTAGGATTCATTTTGTATGTTTTCATTTAGTTTGATTTCCATTGTTGTGTTTTTATGTTTGATGTTAATTTAGGATAAGAATTGACTATTTTTATATAGGAAGGAAGATGGAGCAACTTGGAGATTGAGCTAGAGATAAAAGAGGAGACTATCTATTGCCAATTCCCACGACCGTAGGAATCATGCCAATTCCCATGATTGTGAGAATTATAATCCGAGTCATTATGTAGGGCTTCATTAAACTTAGGATTTCTGGACTATTAAAAGAGAATTAAACCTCCATTATAAAAAAGGACGAAACCTTTCTATAGAAAAAGCCTCCTTGAGTGAAGAACATAAGTTTTTAATCCTTAAGGAAGGATTGAGGTTAAGGATTATCATCAAGATTGGAGAAAATAACACATCAACATCCAAAATTTCAGATTTTGGCAAAGAAGAGAAGAAGTTTCTTTTATTTAATTTTCTGTGTTTTTCTTTCTTCTAATCTTTTTAAGATAGATATTTGTGTGTTGATGATGTTATGGACACCATGAGTGGCTGATTTAGTTTTAGGGATTGCTTTTGACTTTTTTGTTAAAAATTCTATTTTATTGAATTGAATGAAAGTGTTTTTGATGATAGTTGATTTTATTTGTTATCTTGCAACAAATCGAGAGAGTGAGTAAGATTATTTGTGTAGGATTGTACAACGAGAGTTGGCAATCTATAGACTTGTAATCATCATGTCAATTGATTAGCTGGAAGAGAGATCTCGGCGAATTCAATTGATCACCCATAGGATATTTTAATAACTAGTTGAATTGGTGGAGTCATTGGGTAAGTTGAGAGATCGTTCAATTGATTCCATTTGATTTGATTAGAGACAATTAGTTACATCTTGAGAGAGAGTAGTTAATACATTTAGAAATCTCAGGTAAGACACAATTCCATTAATAAAATAGGAGGGAGACAAAATAGGAAAAAAGTAATATCTAGTCTTTAGATTCTTGAATTCCGATTTTTCTGCATTTTGGTATTGTTCAATGTTCATTATTAGTCTTTTAATTTTAATTTAATTTTTCAGATTATTTTTATTAAACAATTTTGTTTCTTAAACAAAGTCTGATATGAATTAACTGGTGTCTAGGCATCAATCCTTGTGGGATCGATATCTACTTTTTAACTACAAGTCACGACTCGTGCACTTGTAGTTTTTTAGCGTAAAACGAGTAGTTTGTGTTGCATAATTACACTCAACAGCAAGTTTATGACCCAGAGTGGCAATGGTACAAACCATAAAGAACTTATCCCTTTGGGCTAGATCCTCCGACGCAGTCTGACCCGTAGGTAAAAGAGAATTATACTCAGCTTTGATAGACCTCATCTGACCAAGAAACTCTAGAAGGGCCATACCTTGTTGCCGCAAATTAATCAGTTCAGACACAATTGAATATAGGCGCTGGATGTCGTTAGTATAAAGAGCTTTTGCCTGATTCCAAAAGTCATAGCAATTTGTATAATCGATATAAATTGGGAGAAAAGAAGGGTCAATTGATTGCCACAAGAGACTACACAACAAGACATCAGCTCTCAACCATGCTTCTTTGTTTGTTTTCACATCTTCAGCCTTGGTGGTCATATGATCTTTCAAGCCTTGACCCATACACCACAATTCAACGCTTTTTAACCAAGAGACATAATTAGAACTTCCCATCAACTTATTTGTAGCAATTGTTGGCAGCGTGTGACGGCGATTCTGACGACTACACTCTAGGGTTAAGTCAATGGAAGGATCTCGAACACAGTGGTGTGGTTAGATTTTCCAATAGCCACCAGAGAAGAGGGACTGACCTAAGATGACGTCAGAGGAGGAGAGAGAAAAAAACTTTCTGCCATCAGTGAGAGAGGGATTTCAGGGTTTTCTCAACCTAGCTCTGATACCATGTAAAAGTTAGAGAAAGAGACAAAACTTTAGAAGGAAAATATTGCTTTGTCATATTTTACTAGGCTTATAGTGTAATATATATATAGTAACTATATCGAACAAACCAAAAACCTAGTGTTAAACTGATACAAAATAAGCTATAATATTTAACCACTTAATAAAATTATTACCCCTTATAGCTTGTAAAAGCAAAATTGGATCATCATCAGATCTCAAGTCAAATTATGACTCTTATAATTAAATCATGTAATCATCAGAAATAACATATCTTCTTTGCCTTTTAGATTTGCTTGGTTTAAAGAATACTGTTGAATTATGTGTGTGTATAAGAATACTGTTGAATTGTGTGTGAGTGTATGTATATATATATATATATATACATAAACACACACACAATTCA
>JANZXP010000001.1:16458611-16469121 GCA_027576715.1 Erythroxylum flavicans
ACTGTAACTTGACAGAGTTGAGTTACTTATCAATAAAATTCAGTAAACGAACTCTCCATTACTGAGAGTTCTATCATCCTCATCCCGTTTGTTTCATGAAAACACTGATAACAAGGAGCCCATAATTTTCCTTCAACCAAGCATGCCAATTATTCAACGAAGCCTGTTATTGGGCCTATCAGGTCTGTCTTGTCCTGAACAAAGTAGGGTGTTCTTAGTTAGCTCAATGTACACATCAAGATTGGATTCAAGCGCAAGCCCCTGTATCTACAAAACTCAGTTAATTTCCCTTGTTTTTTAGTCAGCTAGTAGTTTCTGGTTTGATCTTCAATCATACGCACTCACTTTACCTATGGTGCAACCATCAACCTTTAAGTAGCAACTATCCTCCAACATTGATTGTTTATGGACTATAGTTAATTAGATAAACCTTCATTTTGTCTGATTAGTTCCAATATGGCTGCTCTCTCATATTTCTAATGTAGCTTACATTTTATTATGGTCTGCATGATAGTTTGTTGAGTTTGACCTACTTTATGAAGCTTATTTTTTTATCATTTTGTTGTTATATTGTCGATTAATTAATAGGAAAGTTTAGTTTTCATTTACAAGATATTTGATGCATTTTTCTTGGCTTCAATAAGTAAAAAGTAGATGTAACACTTCACAAAGGATCTGTCCAACTTCTATGAGCAATTATCTTTTTCTTGCTTCAAAAGCTTTATCATTACCAAGAATTCATAGGGACATATTATCCAGTGTTTGATCATCTGTGTCCGTAGAAACAGTATCCAAACTTTTGATTATCTGTGTGTTTGCATGTGCACACTGTGCACCTCCTCATCTATTTGTGTCCATGTTTAGGAAGATGCTGGCACTCTCAGCTGTTGTTCTTATAGTGTCTGCTTTGTTATACTCATTTATATGGATGAATGTGCGACATTCTGCCTACTCTAATGTTACTCACTATACATGTTTGGTGAACGTATAGATCAAGCCAATTTTGAAATAGTTCATCAAGCATTGGATTCATGGGGCCCCTTACTAAAGAATGTGAGACTTAGATATTTATGTACCTTCCAAATCAATTGTTAGCTGTAAACTGAGTTTATTTTCTAGATCATCATCCTTTTGTAGAATGTTACCATTTTTTCTTGGTGCTTTATGTGTCATCTACACACTGTTTATGGCCTATGAACCCACTAACCTGATTTTGGATGTTCTCAGCTAGCAAGAGTGCAGTGTCCACGTGATACTCATTTTTGGGTTTATGATGATGGCCGTTATGAAGAGGAAGGTCAAAATAATATCAGGGGAAACATTTGGGAGAAGGTATATATTTGAAACTTTACTGCCAACAATTTGAGAGCTGCTACAAATTATTGATCTTGAATAAAAACATTCTGGATTTGATTTTTGCTAGACAGGCATCAACACGGTTTGTCTCTGCGTTATTCTCACTACCTGTGCCACGCGGTCATCCTAATTTATTGAGAGATGAAGCTAGCAATTATACTACAGTTCCAAACTATCTAGAGCAGAAAAATGCACAAAAGCTACTTTTGCTTGGTCTTCAAGGCTCTGGAACTAGCACTATCTTCAAGCAGGTTTGTCCACTCATTTCAGTGTTCTTATTTGGAAAGTTTTTAAAGCAGGTAATCCTCTAAATATAGAGCTTCCAACTTTAATTCTAATCCATCTTTGATACTTTTGTTTTTGTTTGGTATGTTTTTGTGTTGAAGAAAGCAGTTAATTAGGCTGGAGTGTGATTTTATTTTCCCACAGGAATATATACTCTTTTACTTGTTATTACTTTGTATGGACCTGGTAAAAAATCCTTGATGCCATATGTATAGAATGCTATGGTGAATCAATGCTGCAGAATACTCTTGAATCCATATGTTTTTTGACAAGATAACTTGGCGAGTGCTCGATATCAGTGATATCCTAGTGTTGCTTTAGTATGGTAGCTGGACAACATATAATATGTCAAACCACGGTTATGCCAAATCTTGCTATGTATTTAGATTAGTGAGGGTATTGGGGTTGGTGCATATGAGGTGCTACATTGGTGTCTTTGGGGAAGATAACTCTGCGCTCTAGAACATCATCTGCATATGTGATTGCAACTTATGATGTTAGCTTTTGTGCATGGATGATCATTTAAGTTCTTTTGCCAGATTTCTTAATTGAATAAAGATTCAGCATTCATGTAATAATCTCAACAAGCATTCTAGAGGTGGATGGTCTAACTGCTGCAGAGAATTATAGAGAACTCTTTAAGTTTGGGTGGATTAAATATAACTTTTGCTATATTCAAACCATCCAAACTTTTTGTGTGAACATTTGAATCTTTTTATTCTCTTTCTTCTCTTTGAGTCCTCTCGTTCTCTCTCTTTATACCACCACTTTGGTTTGTCCTCATTGTCTTGGGTCATTTGCCGAATGCAACAATTTCATGTACGTCTCTGTTATTACGCAACTATATTCAATTCATGCCAATTTGGCTTTAACCAATTGTGATAGAGCAATCGTAACAGTCAGATGTCAGCAACTTGACTCCATAATCCATATGTTGGGTATAAAATTTCAGGTTAACCTGAACTACATCAATATAAAGGGTATGGGCGTCTCTTCTAGCACTTCAAGCAGTCATCAGGAGAACTCTTAAAGTACATGAAAAGAAATTTTTCATCAATTCTCCAATACATTAATGGGGCATGATGCTTTTGGTTTATTGTTGTTGGATTGGCAATTTTTGATAAAGGAATGGACAAGAGAAATTGAGTCATTATAAATTCATTATGCTTCCTGTAGTGGGAAATTTGCTGTCATTTTCTCAAGAATTATTAGTTTTTATGTTCAAAACCACATATTCCATCTCATTTAGAAGTTATTGTACTTGACTCAACAGGCCAAATTTCTGTATGGGAACAATTTTACGGTAGAAGAACTGCAGGATATTAAGTTGATGATTCAGAGCAACATGTATAGATATCTCAGTATATTGCTGGATGGAAGGGAACGTTTTGAGGAGGAGGCAATGTCTAGAATCAAAGAACTGGATTCTCAAGATCACAACTCTGAAGCAGGTAATAATAGTAATACATATTTAAATATGGTTATTTGACATAGTTCTTTTGTGGTCTCCTATTATTTGTTGTTGCCAGTTTGGTATGATTTATTGTATTTGCTTGTTCTGAAGTGCTTCATTGAGGGGCATCAAGGCCACCTCTTGTTTGTCAAGTTTAAAGTCTGTAGTATGTTATGGAATAGTGTAGACTTGGTAACATATTGGGTCTCCAAATCACAGTTTTGATTCAAACTTTGCTTCAGGTGGCGAGGTTGATTCTGTTGAAACTAATCTATGTGTCTACTCCATCAACCCAAGGTTGAAGCATTTCTCAGACTGGCTGCTGGACATTATAGCCACTGGAGATTTGGATGCATTTTTCCCTGCAGCAACGCGCGAATATGCTCCATTAGTTGAAGAGGTGTGGAAAGATCCTGCCATACAGGAAACTTATAAAAGGAAAGATGAGCTTCATTTCCTTCCTGATGTTGCAGAGTATTTCTTAAGCCGGGTATTTCATCACCTTGCTAGTTACTCATAGCAACTTGACACTTGCTTCCTTAAGTTTGTTTACTGTTGTAATTTCTCATAATTACCACTTTCTTATCAACAAATAATTATAGTTTGTCCCACATTGGATTTGCTTTCGTGTCTGGGTTGATAAGCTTATGAGCAGTTTTGATGTTGAATGACTAATTAAGATGTTATTTTTTCAGGCTGTAGATATCTCAAGCAATGAGTATGAACCTTCAGAGCGTGATATTCTTTCTGCGGAAGGTGTAACCCAAGGAAATGGTTTGGCTTTTATAGAATTCTCACTTGATGATCGCAGTCCAATGTCTGAGACTTACATAGATAATGTTGAAGCCCCACCACCCCCTCTAACCAGGTAATGTTTTTCCTTCTTTATAGTAAGACGGAATTCTTGTCCGACATCTACAAACAAACATGCTTGTCAGCTCTTTTTCAGAGCTTGATTAGTCCTTTGTGATATAAAAAGCTAATGAGTTTGACTAGTCCTTTGTCGTGTTATTTGCTATAAATCCCTTGAAATCATGAATTGAAATCAGTTATGACTTTTGTTTGGTCATCAGGTACCAACTTATCAGAGTAAATGCCAAGGGTATGAATGATGGGTGTAAATGGGTGGAAATGTTTGAAGACGTGAGAGTTGTAGTATTCTGTGTGGCACTTAGTGACTATGATCGAATGTGGTTTTCACCTGAGAATAGTGGCAGTGGTTCATTACTGGAAAACAAGATTATGCAATCCAAGGATCTGTTCGGTGCAATGATTAGACACCCTTGCTTTAAAGATACGCCTTTTGTCTTGATACTTAACAAGTATGATCTCTTTGAAGAGAAGATCAGTAAGGTGCCTCTTAGTACCTGTGAATGGTTCAGTGAGTTCAGTCCTCTGCGTCCTCACAACAGTCAATCGCTTGCACACCAGGCTTACTTCTATGTCGCAAAGAAGTTCAAAGATCTCTATGCTTCCCTTACAGGTCGCAAACTTTTTGTATGGCAAGCAAGGGCCAGGGACCGAGTGACCATCCATGAAGCATTCAAGTACATAAGAGAGGTTGTCAAATGGGATGAGGAAAAAGAAGATACTTATTATGGTGGGGTTGAGGATTCGTTTTACAGTACAACCGATGTCAGCTCCCTGCCGTTTGTGAGGCAAGAGTGATTCACTTTCATCGTATAATAGGCGAGTCAAAATGTACACACTCAGAAAAACAGAAAAAGGAAGACGAATGATCACCTCCTCTGTAAGCTTGCTTTATATAATCCTTTCATTTTCACCATTATTTTTGTGTAATATTGATGAACTGTGATGGAGATGTTTTTAATGTAAAATTGTTCTGAGATATGTCAGCAGAGACACAAATGGTGTTAAGGTTCATATACTCGTAAATTATACAACGTGACACGACATCTCTGGGAACAAGAAATTTCTCAAAGTCTATTTTCTCGTCATGTGAAATCTACATTCATTGCTATGCATCTTCAAACAAAACCGGTCCACTTATCGCAATCAGGACCTTACTAATAAATTAGTTGCTCCCTTTTGAACACTAAAAACATAGAAATGTTAAATAATCCAGTAACTTGGACATTTGATTCAGAACAGAAAGTGTATAAGAAACCAATGTTCTAGCAGACAACCCAAGTCATACTGTCCTAAACGCTAAGCAGGCGATTATGAGAAACAAAATGCAGTTCCACCCACATAAGTGGATCACATTCCACGTTACCCGAGAAAAATCCCAATGGCAATAAAATAACAAACACCCTAATGACGGACCGCTGCTCCATGTAGAATTCAGAAATTGAACGGTACACAAGGTGCTCCTTTTAGAAAATTGTTTCTTTCAAAATGATTCCGCAATAAAAAAAGAAGCGACACAAGTTGGCCCTAACACCCACCCAAATTATCCATGCTTGATTCTCCATTTTGCAGCATCTGAAAAGTCTCGACTTTGGGTAAAGAAATTGTTACAACTGGGCAGATCAGATCAGAGGAGAGGGGAGTGGGGAGAGGGGAGAGAAAATCAAGTTGCAACGAGATCAGGAGTCTCAGCTTCAATGGATATCAAGGCAGTGTGTACTTTATCCAACCAACCGTCCAGTCGATCACGCAAAGATTTGATTTGAGGAATTCCCAGAACTCTTGGCTGCACCCACGACACATATACTGTTCCCTCAACTTGATCAATTATACCCTCTATAAGATGGACCTGCAGTAAAACATAGAGTTCACACTGGTACGACAGCATCATCTCAGTGACGCAAATTAGGTAGGAAAAAAGAAAGCCACCAGCCTAAAACAAATCACAGACGTGCTATTTTACTTTTATATTCCTAGATTGTGCCATAACCAGAACCGAGGCTTAAAGTGGTATATAATGTATTCACCATCCAGGTAAATCCACGAGAATACACACAACCCATCAACCTGGGCAGCTGTCTACTTAGGTCAAAGGGAAAACTCAGCCTCCACAATAACAGTAGGATTTTCCCCAAAAAAATGCAGCTTGAACCACTACAGCAATGAGAAACTATAGGTGAATCCGGCAAAGTTGAAGTGTTTTTTTATTACTATTATTTTTCTTGTTAATATTGTCCTAATACAGAAATGAGAAAAAAATTAAAAACTGGCCCCATAATTCACAACCGGGTAACACCATAATGTCTCTCATCTTCAGATATCAGTTTCATCTCTTATATAATTGGTGGATTTTACCTTTACCATCAGAATTAGGTTAAGTACTTACAGAGAGGCTCTTCATAAGCAGATGTTCCACATCCTCAATGGAAAGTTTTGTCCGCTCAGCAATAACATTTAGTGGAATAGTTCGATCTTCCGAAGGACGGCTGCAGGCCCAAGAACAAATGAAGTTTGTAAACAACTTTGATACTGCCCATATATATCACATGTAGAAGTGTATCAGAACATCATTTATACCTGAAGATAATTTCCATCAGGCAGAGGATGTTGATCTTCTCTAATAGCTTCTGCTCATTCTCAACTAATGCTGGTTGAGCCCTCAGGGCATTATTGTGTACACGGCATAATTCTTGATAGCGAATTAAATCACCAGCATTAAATGCCTGAAGAATATAGTAGAGCCACTCAACCTGAGTCCCCAGAAGACTCTTTATCTGTGAATGATATTTCAAGGTCAATTTTTGACAAAAGTAATGCAAATCTTAAAACAACTCCAGAATAAGTCATTTGAAAACAATCATAAATGAAATATCAGGACCAAAATTTAATCCACCCTCATAAATTGCTCTTGAACAAAAGAATTCAAGTGATACAAAATTAATGCAAGGGAAGGAAAATAATATGCATCATTTTATCCGCTTGCTAAACAATCAGCACTTATGTAGTTATAAAATAAAAGTCTTTTATACTGTCCATTACATGTAAAATTAAACTATTTTTCCAGACGAGACACATCTTTCAGTCATTGCCATCCCATCCAGATACAACCCCTAGCATTACCCATATCTTGTATCTTTCAAAACTGCATTCCACTTTGTAATAACTTCCTAAACATCCAATCCCAGACACATGAATAGAAGGCACCTCATAGCAGGAAAGCCACTAGAATTGCATAGATCTAGTTTACACAAATGCTAAATCTGATATGTAGGCATTGAAGCTAAAACAGGAAAAGAATTTTCATGAACAAATGGTTAACAGAGACAAATGTGATAGCTCTTACATTCAATTACCATAGATATATGCAGTTCGGATGCACTCAAAAAAACTTGTGGGAGGGCAAAGAATTAAGAAAGAAGGTGTTCTTACAATTGGATGAGCAAGCAGTTCACCAAAGTTGTAGATATTCTCCCCCAAAAGTGCAGAAAGTGACAGGTCAAATGCCAAATCCTGAAATACACAATTGAAAGGATATGCCAAATTCAAGTAATTACATAACATCGATAATTCAATCATCGAACATGAATGCATGCAGGGAAATAAATGCATATGATCATAGTAATTTCTTTATATTCACAAACAACATTTAAACTCTGGAAACGAGAGATTACCAACAGGCACTCTAACCTAACAAAGAAATATTAAACCTCCAAATCTAGCTATTTGGTGGGACAGAAGTTCTTTCTATGTAAGGTTTGACCTTGTCATCTTAATATTCCGATAGATTCAGCAGAAAAATCCTGTACTAGATGTATCTCAAAACAAATAACACTACAACATGCAAACAAAAGTGCAAACACTTGTGCTCCTTCAGACTTAAACTATATTCCATTAATAATTTGGTTGCAGATGAAAAAAGACATGTCTCTGTAAAGTAATTCAATATTTTACTTTTGCAGGCAATAAGATGCTCCAATTACGGGGGAAAAGAAGTCCAGGAGTGATTATAATATAAAAATAGCATCAGACAATGCCTTCCTACATTGATATTCCTACATGCAACCTGACAAACCATTCATCATGAATGATACCACAAATAGAATTAGAGTAGTACATACCAGCTTAAATGAATCTGAAAGGGACTCCACTGATGTGTATGCAAGATATAGAAGAGCACTTTTGTAGAACTCAGCAAACTCCTGACGATACTTATGGTACTGAGAAGAAACCCAATAATAACTTGCATAAACAGATGGATCTATGTCAGTCATACTGTCCAGAGAACTCTTTCCATCTTCTAGAAGTTTCTTGCACTCTTTTTGTTCCCCTTGCTCAAGCTTGAACAAAGCTATTTGCATCTTAATATAAAGAATTGGCTCTTCAATCCGTTGCTGTCTTGTTGCTTGAAGTTTTTCAATGACCCCTTCCAGATAGCTGATTGCCGCTTCTTTCTCTGCATACTGCCTAGAAACTATCACAGCAAAGTGTGCAAGCTTGAGAAGGTTGATCTTGGTCTCAAAGTCGGTGATAAAATTGTGATATAACTGTATCAGAGCATCACCAGCCTGCATAAAATAAACGTGAAAAGTCAAATTTCAAGTATTAATGTAACTAGATTGGAGAAGTGACAGAAACAGTAATAAAAAACGCAATATGTACTTCCTAGAGCTTCCCGTATTGGGAAACAAGCATGAAAAAACAATCTTCAATGCTTCCACATCCAGAAACATACAAAATAAGAAGATTGATAAAAGGAGTAATCTGAATCAGAGAAAAAGAGTAAAGACATAATCACAGAAGTATGCTAAATCAACACCTTCCCTTTCTCTTGTTCTTTCCGGTTTACCTGTCTGACAAGTTCACCCTTTAGATCTTGTCATTCAATCTTTAATTCTTGAGCAGTGAGTAACATGCTCTAACACCCATATTAGCCAACAAAAAGATAAGAAAAGCAAGAACAAGAAGCAGAGGCAGAGCTATTAGCCAAGCTCGTAAATCTAATTTCCAGTGCTGCAACCACCAAGTTAATCTACCTCTTTCTTAGAACAGCTGCAAATTACCAAAAACTAATTTGCTTTAAGACATAAATGACTACTTATCAAGCTTATCCAAAGCCATCTATTCTCAATCCTCTTGACGAATAACAACAATACCATTAATCTTCATAACAAGTTTCCAATTTCACCAAAACTATCAAAACCCTAACTGTCCAACATAAACCCTAGTTCTTGAACAAAGACACCAAATTCCGAAACTCCAGAAGCTCAAAACTCGAAATCACAAAAAAAGCAGCAATTGCATAAGCGACCTCTGTAGGAGATCTATCAAACCTAAATCGAGAAGAAATAAAAGAGGCAGTGAGAGATTTGGACCTGACAGACGGCGAGAGCAACGAACTGTTCAAGCTTGAGAGTGAGCTGGTGCCAGAGCTTCTTCTGGTAGAGATCTGCGAGGGTGTTATACCAGTCAGCCAGCTCCGGATTGGCATTTCGCAGGGACTCCAGGTACTGAAGAGCGGCCATGCTGCGGAGGAGAGAGGTTTCGTGCGCGTTAAGAGGTTCTTGTGAAGTTCCCTAAATTAAGTCTGAACAACCCACCATCCTTTTGTCTTGGGCTCAAAGAAAAGAATATTAGAATTAGTATTACTACTAATTGTAAAACAAGACGACGGTCAAGAAGGAAAATGTTAAATTGGTATTAATCCTAACTATAATTTCCCAAGGCCTTCTCATTTGATTAGTAGGAAATTAAAGTAAATTTAAAATTTTATTTTTTAGAAAATAAATCTATGACACTTTAAAATCTTATTCTTTAGAAGATAAATCTACAGAAAGTGAAAATATTCACGTGTTTAGAAACTTATAAAACGTCTAAAAATTTAACGAGATTTAAATAATATTAAACCGTTATAAAATTGATTAAAAATTATATAAACTTAAAATTTTTAAAAATTATTTTAAAATTATTTTTATTTATTAAAAATTTAAATTTTAATTAAAAATATATTATAAAATAAAAACTAAATACTTTTTAAAAATTGGTCATATTTATCAGTTTTTAACAAAAAAAGTATTAAACTAAATAACATAAAATGAAAACTGAATTAAAAATTTTTGATTATTTCAAAATTTTAATATTTAGTTTCTAAAATATTGATATTTATAGATTCAGTTTTACTATTAAACAGATGAAATCAATTTTTAAAAAAATTAATATTTACAGGCTTATTTTTTTTATTCGTGTTAAAAAATGTATTAAAATATCTTATAAATATCTTTATTTTAATATCACAATTAGCCTGATGTAAGAAATATTATTCTTATATGTATTATTCTTACTTAAGGGTGAGAATATCATTAAAATTATCTCTAAAACTTAATTTATTTAATTTCTTAATTTAAACTAGTGAATGAGTTTTTTTGAATATATTCGTGAATTTATTAAATAGTTTATAAATATATAATTATAGATTATTATTATTGTTGTTATTATTATTATTATTATTATTATTATTATTATTATTATTATTATTATTATTATTATTAT
>JANZXP010000001.1:16469221-16481644 GCA_027576715.1 Erythroxylum flavicans
TTTAATTAATTAAATATATAATATATTTAATTGATAGTAAATTAAATAATATATGTTTTTGTTTCATGTTTCAATTTTACTTAGTTGATTCCTTATCACAAACTCTTTTTGTGAATTGTAATAATTTGAGAGTTAAGAATATTTATTGCTCTTTTTATTGGATGTTTTGACATAATTATTATTTATTATATAATAAAAATTAAAATTATAATATTTTAAATACTTCATATTATTTTTAATTTTATATTTGTATGATGATGATTGTCTTTTTTTTCATAAAAATTGTGGTTATTATTTATATGTGAAATACCTGAAAATTATTGTTATTTCATATTAATTGTGACTATTATTTATTATTATAAATTTTAAAGACATAGTTAAAAATATAAAGTATAATTGTACAATACAACAATGAACTATTTTGCAATTTTTAAAAAAATTTAAAGACTATTTCATAATTTTAAAACATTACCCGAAACGATATCCGGTATTAACCAGTATTGATACAGTACTGTACCAAAATTCAATCTAATATTAAGTTTAGTACGGTATTCGCAACGTTAATACCAACAAACCAATACAAAGACAAGTAGGTCAAATGCTTCCCCGTTATAACCCTAAAATAGTCAATCGCTAATTAATAATAAAACTACAACAAACATTAGCTAATTAATAACTGAAGGGTTACGAGGGGGTTGGGTCATTTATTTTTTTACACAAAAAATTTCTATAACAATGTTATTTTGAAAATAACAAACATGCTATATGAGCCGAACCGATTTTGCCATCTCTGTCCATCGTTGCCTCGATCTCCTCCGTCTCCAAACTATTTATTATGCTTCTGGAATGCACATTCAACGTCTCTTTCGTCAATCTTAATTCGTCCATCTTCATTTTCTTTCGTGGAGGTTTTTTGAACGATGATCCCAATATGACATTGCTTTCCTGGTGCTTCTCCGTGACGTCAGCGTCCTCCATCACTGACTCGTCCATCCCCTCCATCTCCGACTGTTTCGTGTCAGGAAGTGTCATATTCCATTCACCAACTTTGATCGACATGTTTACAGAGCAAAAGCTTTATCGACGCAAATCAAAGAATTTGGAGATACTCTGATTTCTAATATTTTATAGTCTACGGGTAAAATAAAATAAAAGAGTCATAATATTTATTTTCAATTTCAGTATTTTTTCTTCTTATATCTTGTTTAACTTCTTTAATAGACTAAGAATGACCCCTAAAGCTCTTTCGCATATTGGAGGATCAAGTTGACAACTTCGATGCTGGAATTAAATGAGTAATGAAAAAAGTTAACAAAATTATCGAGATTAAGAGGCTAAAGAACTCGTGAAATTATAAAATTAAAAGATAACTCACCTTATATCGAACGCAAGGAATAAAGTGTCTTCTAAGATTCTTCTATGTTCATAAAGTCGGCGTGACAACCATTAACCATCAAAAATAGAGAATTTCTTGATCCATCCAACAAAGTTGTCGAACTGATGTCTATTCTTTGACTTAATCTATAATCACCGGAAAAGATAAAGCTAAATCTTAATAAATGCCTAATTATGGTGTTTTCAATAACTTGGTGTAAGAAGTTAAGAAGAGAGAAATGTCGAAAATCAGAACTTTACATGATTTTCCATAACCTTGTGCAATTGGTTATTAACAAATGACTTTTACATGACCTGTAGAACATGCACCGCAATAGAGAAAACATACCAACCTAAACTCCAGGCAAACCCTCATTTTGAGAAGCTTTGATAGAGAAAGACTTAGGAAAGGACAGGAATGATAACCTCCTCAACTGCCCTGAGGTACCAACGTAGACCCATCTTATGATTTCGAAGAAGATTGAAAATTGGACCCATAACGAGCTACATACCAATAAGCATAGATCCCCGCGATGTTGGAGTTAGAAAGTTTCATGTAGGTTTACTTTGATTGAGACTCCATGCTCCATAGTCCAAAGCGTATCATAAAACAATTCGTCTGAAATTTTAATTTAATAATGCCAACCCAACCAGTACCGTACGGAATGACTAGGTAGTAACATTCAATATCAGAAATTCAATATGATAAGAGTTTGAGGTCAAACAAATTAAAAAAAACAAACTATGAAATAACAAAATTATATTACCAAGTGAGTTGTTGAGTTTCAATTTATTAAATTATTAAATTATGTAATCTTTTTAATTATTTTTAAAATTATTTAATTTTTAATTAATTTTATAATAGTTTAATATTAGTTAAATTTTTTAAAATTTAAATTTATTATCTTATTAATTTAACCTTACATCCATTTCGACAACATTACTAATACAGCCAAATGTCTGAATCTTGAGAATTACGAGAATGTGTAAGGTAAGGTGGTATCCCATCCCATCAAGCTTGCTTAGCCTCCGGTACAACTACTAGGGCGATTCGTTTAAGAATTTAATAAATGAACTACTAAAACACTTTTTGTTTTTTTTTTGGTGAAATGGATACAAAACACAAAGGCCTGACGCTTCAAGAAAGCAACCGAACGTACTTTAAAAACGCAAACCAACCGAACGGACGCGCCAACTTTTTCTCTCTCTCTCTAAATTGTGCGATTCTTGAGCCCACATTTCGGAGATCTGAAGAAGGGAAGCTGAAAATGAGTCGCTACCAAAACGATCCTAACCCCTTCGACGAAGATGAAGTTAATCCTTTCTCGGTATTCCCTTAGATCTGCTTCTATTTTTAGATACTGGATTCAAGTTTAGCGGTTGTCATGTTCCTTAGGGGAGGGAGTAGGATAGGTATTTGGTTTATTCATCTGGATCTGTACATTGCTGTTTTTGAATTTTCGTGTTTGTTAATTGGTAAACTGTATAATCTATTCTAATTGAGAATTATAGGTTGCGTGATTTTTGCATTAAAAAGGAATTTAAAAAGATAAACCAGGTTTTATTGAGTTAAGTAATTCAAATATCCAATGGATAAATTAGTCCTCGTATTTTTAATGATGTTGAGTTATTGAAGACTTTGGTTTCTGGTAGTGAAGTAAGAGTAATTCTACGTCTCTGGACCTGAATTCGAACAATTTTAACCGTTATGGCTGCTTTGTACACCTAACCAGAAGAACTTCAA
Source organism: Erythroxylum flavicans (assembly GCA_027576715.1). Taxonomy (NCBI): domain Eukaryota; kingdom Viridiplantae; phylum Streptophyta; class Magnoliopsida; order Malpighiales; family Erythroxylaceae; genus Erythroxylum; species Erythroxylum flavicans. Next base: position 16,472,340 of record JANZXP010000001.1, read on the forward strand.
TCTTGAATGCCAGACGAGTGTGTTAACGTCCTGATTCGTTGTTTCTGTAAACTTCTTACACTACGTGTTCCCAGAGGAAATTCTTGCAGATTATTTCTGTTTGCACTCAATCTTGTCTAAATTTTGATAATTTGAAAATTAAATGGGGAATTAATGAAAATGAGGAAGTAAGTTACCACTCTGGCACTTGATTGGTATGTGCTTGGCACACAAGGAGCTGTTAAGTCGGTGTGCATGCTTGATGAGTCAACTTGTGCATGCATTTCGAACTCTTACCAGGTGCACAAGGCTGTTAAAAGTCGTGCACAGTGAAACTTTTAAGGAAGAATGTGGACCTTACAAATTTACAGAAGTGATGCCCAAGTCTTTCAGAAAACTTGAAATTTGGCGCCAGCACTTGGCACATGCACTTCAAGGCACAGGATGTAGTTTGGGTACGCACAAGGAGTAGTTGAGGAGGAAAGGAGTTAAAGAGCTGGCGTAGACTTCTTGTCAGGTCCTCATGCTGTGATAGCCAAAGTAGAGAAGACTTTTTTGGAGGTATCTGGTATCAGCATACAATGTCTGATAAAGCCAAGATGAAAACGCACAAGGATATTGGCATCAAGTTGGATTTGGCTCCAGACGGAGAGTTTATCTGAGACTAGTGCTGGTTATGAAATGTACATGTGAAATAAAACCCCAGGTTGTCAAAAAGTGTTCACCAGAAGTAACTTGGACAGCAGTTGTGAAACGTGTGTGTGCAGGAGAGAAAGCAGAACATTTGAACTCAAAAAAGCAAGCACAAAAGGGTGTAGAGAAAAAAGCTTGGAAAAGAGTAAAACATGGAATTGAGAATGTGGCGTGTAACTAGATGCCCAGAAACCAACATGGACATGGTGAAGAGTGGGACATCGCTTAACAAGTAGGACACCACTATCGTTAAGCTATCTTTCTCAAAAAACTACTAATTGAGTTGCTATGTTAAATAACAGTCTCTTCAGTTGTATATGAATAGGAGTTATAACACTTAGTTAGAAACCTAAATGCAAAAATAATTTCACATGGGCTTATATTCTTGTTTTTACCACTTAGGCTTGTTTTTCTCTTTACTTTTTTCTTATTAATTCAAATCCCAGTTGTATCTTAATTTGCGTTTGATTTGTGCTCTTTATGTACCTGCAAGAGGTAGAACCCTTCTTAAGGAGTTCTCCTTTCGAAATTGTTTGTAACAACTTCAAATCTTAATTGAAGCCCCTGCTGCTTTATAACGAACAAAAAAAAAAGTGATTTAGTTGCAGTTGGTGTGATGACTTAGTTGTACTCATGACAGAATGGCTCTTCAGCTCCTGGGTCAAGGGCACGAATGCCTCCCCTGGGATCCCATCCTTTTGGGTTTGGACACAAAGATGCAACTGTGGACATTCCACTTGATACGATGAATGTAATGACGTTTAAAAATTCTATTTGTTTTTCCTTGTGTAGATCAGCTTAGGATATATTTTACCTGATGCATCATGCAGGATTCGAAGAAAAAGGAGAGAGAGCTTGCTAATTGGGAAGCAGAGCTTAAAAGAAAGGAACAGGTTAGTCTGGACTTGTATGATTTAAATGCATTTTGTTATTGGATTGTGGTTTTTGAAAATAGGATCTCTTTGCCTTCTGTGGAGCATAAATTTTGGATTTGTTTCTACAACAACATTTGAATAATTATTTGATGATGGCTCCATGCATTGGGAACAATAACTATTGGCTTTGTTATGTATAGGAAATCAAAAGGAGAGAAGATGCTGTTTCTAAAGGTTAGAATCAAGATGGCAACCCACAGCATTTTGTACCTTAGACTTGTTTATAAGTTGTTTTACATTCTGAGTCTGTAACTAACTGGTTTACTTCCAATTTCACTATCAGCTGGTGTCCCTATAGATGATAGAAATTGGCCTCCTTTCTTTCCTTTAATCCATCATGATATAGCAAATGAAATACCTATTCATGCCCAGAAGCTACAATATTTGGCTTTTGCCAGTTGGCTAGGTACTGGAGTTCTTCCTGTTCTTCTTTCAATCTAATCTACATGGCGTTTTTCTTGCTTTTGCATTTTAATTAATTGGAAATTATTATGCTCTCTGGTATCTGTAAATGCCAAAGGAGTCTCAGATGATACTGAATATTTGGCAGATTAAACGACTGCTGCAACTTTGCAGGTCTAATAATGAGAGGGCCAACTATGGATATAGAAGTCCTCAAAGCTCTTGTTGCTGACTTCTAAGTTGGGATGTGCAGTCGGATTTTTTTTCCTACTTTCTATAAATGTGATTTTTTTTAAAGAGGAAAAAGAAAATTCTCTAATTAGTATTTAAGGCATCGATCTATGTTTGTGTTGTAAGTACTGTGTCTGACAGAAAAGGTTATTAACAATGATACAGTTCTTATTAACATAAATGCTAATACTTGGTGGCAAACGACTGATCCTCTTTCTGTGACACTTGCAGGTATAGTGTTCTGTCTTTCATATAATGTACTTGCTGTACTGGTCTGCTGGATTAAAGGTGGAGGTGAGTATTCTATTTCCAATTATAATAGTGTATTGGTCATAAGTTTTATGTTCAAGGACAAAGGTTTATCATTATCTGAAAAAGCTGAGTACATGTAGGACCCAAGATATTTCTCCTATCAACAATATATGCTCTGCTTGGATGCCCTCTTTCATATGTGCTATGGTATAGGCCACTATATCGCGCAATGAGGCAAGTATCTGTTTCTTTCTATTTTATGACACAGAGCGTTTGTTAAGCTCGTTTTATCTTGTCCAAATGCTTTTTTCATCTAGATAAAAGTAATGCGCGTAAAGTCAATGTGCTTGGCTTGGCTTAGCTTCAGACATCTGCTTTAAAGTTGTACAATGAATTCTTGTTTGAACTTGCAGGACAGACAGTGCATTAAAATTTGGCTGGTTTTTCTTGTTCTACATGGTGAGTTTGTCCATCTTCTGTCAATGGATGGTTCATTTGCTTCTTCTTGTTGATCATTTTCTGGCAATTATTGATAAAATGCTCAAATGCAGCTTCATATTGCATTCTCTGTATTTGCTGCAATTGCTCCACCTGTTGTTTTCCACGGGAAGTCCTTGGCGTAAGTGCATAGGGTCTTAATTTCAATGTGATACCACTGAGGACATTATGGGGAATTGATTGATTATTGTGTTTCTCACGTAAAGTAAAATGTGGTGGCATGTTTCAGCTCTAATTTCCCATATTTTCGGCTGCAGGGGCATTCTTCCGGCAATTGATGTCATTTCTGATAGTGTGTTGGTTGGGGTAAGTTCTGTAGTGTTGTCATTTCCCCAAAGATTTGCTTTCTTTCTTAACAGCTTTAAGGAAACTACCTGACAACAGTTAGCAAATAGTGCCTATTAGTTCATTTTGTAATGTTTTTCTAGATATATCTGTTGTTTGCATCTAAGAGTTCTTTATAATAATCTCAAATTACAATTCCTACTTCTGAATCGGGGTTTGTTTAGTTTACATATCATTGTAAGTACTTCTATAAAAGTGCATCCACTCCCCGAAGAAATTTCGTGCATTAGTTTCCTTAGTAGAAATTCCTTTTAAATGCTTACTTTGACACCATTGGCATAAAGATCTTTTCTTGTTCATTAAATGTCGGACTAAGTATTTTTCTTCGCACTTGCTGACTAATTGCAGACTTAGTACTTGTATATTTCCTCCTTATGCAAAATGGTGGATTCTTAGTTCACTTAATAACAATTGTAGAGACAAGTTAATGTGGTTTTCTGTGTTTGTGGACATGTACTGAAAGAATAATTTTTTAGGGTCCAAGAATGCGCTAAGATCTAGTATTGCTTTCTTTGGCTGGTTTAGGTAAATCAAAATGTAGAGAATGGAACATGAAAATATAACTGATCTTATACTGAAGTATAGAACATTCCACTGAATAAATAATCAAGAACAAAAATACTAAGTTACGATAATTTATACACAGTGAATCTAATGTCACTGATTTTATTGTGCTCAATGTGAATTTTCATGTCTAACTAATACTTGTTTGTCATGACAAGAGAACATCACTGGATAAATGATTAAGAATAAAAATACCAATTGATACTAATTTGTATGCAGTGAATCTAATGATATCACATGATTTTCTTCTTGTCAATGTGATTGATTTTCATGTCCAACTAAGGCTCGTTTGTCTTGCAGATTTTTTACTTTTTAGGTTTTGGCTTTTTTTGTCTGGAGTCACTTCTTAGCTTGTGGGTTCTTCAGGTGACTGCTAATGCTTCTTAATTTTCTTTATTGTTATGCTATTTATCATTCGCGTGAATACCCAAAATCAATAAAGTCCAAGTTGATTGGATTTCAGGCTGGGCCTGGATTTGGGAGAGTCAGCGCAGCCCCATCTGAACCAGTTTTGACCCAAAAAACTTAGGATTTCAGGCTGGGCCTGGATTATGTGGCCGAAACAAAGTCGTTTTACTAAGTTTTAACAAAATGACGTTCAGGTTTCGGGTCTGACTGGGTTCATTGCCATGTATAGGTATAGCGTGTGAACGTTGCAATCATTACTATCAAAGGTGCCCCAAGATGTTAGATACTTGAATTGGAACAGAAAGGAAATACTAGGAGGAACTTTTTCACAAAATGAAAGAGTTTTTAACTTTGATGTAGACTATTTTTAGCTGTAAAACATTTTATATGGTATCTATCGTCAAAATTCTGCCACGTGCATTGTCGAATTTGCTAGTTGATTTCACATGTTTCTAACTATTGCAGATCTCTGACTTGGTTGGTTTCTTTGGGTTGTGCAGAAAATTTATATGTACTTCAGAGGGCATAAATGCGATCCTTGAGGGGAGTTGGGGTAAACCTGAATCAGATAAAGCCTTGGCCTTGCTACTTTGTTTGGGGTTTTAGTATATTCTTCACGTATCTTCCTTCCGTGTATGCTTTTTCTCTTTTTTGTTTATGGTGATAAAATTAGTTCATGTACTGACGATAGTACTTTGGCTTTTTCTACCCAAATAATGTTCTGAGCTTGAAGACGGCAAATATATATATATATATGTATATATAATTAATTCTTTCTGGATAGTTGGATCTGAAGATTGGTTCAACAGCAAGATTCATCAAGTGGTTAAAACTGTAAAGAAACACTTCTGTGATTTTATTTTAAGATTAGTTTATTATCTTGAAATTTTTACATTACAGAATTAGAGTAAGCATATATTTTCACCCTAATACTATCGCAGTACAAGATTATATTATACCTGAGTCTATCAAAAATAGTTTTTTTTATTATGTAGGAATAAAGTTGTGTATTAACAGACCTCTTCAGATTTTGCATTAAGTGAAACTTTAAGTTAGTGTTGATGACGATAAGGATGACAACTATTGCACTAGAAGAGAACTTGCCTTTCTAATAATACTGGAGAGCACCATCTAATTAATTCCCTCAAGCAAGCGTTAAAAGAAATGCTTGAGTTGAGCTGGACATAGAATTAAAAAAACGAACCTTTAAAAAATTCAATATTTTAATTTGATTTTTTACTTTTCAATTTGATTTATTTTAATAATTTTTGTTGTTAAAAATCTATCAATTTATTAATTAGTAAGTTAAATTTTGTAAATTAATAAATTTTTATAAATTTTAATTAATTTTTCATTTAATAATTTTTAATTAAAATTTAAAATTTTAATAGATAAGAATAATTTTTTAATCATATCTTAAAATTTTAATTTTATTTAATCTTTAAGTTAAACTTTTCAATTTTAAACATCTTACCTTACTGATTTAATTTTTAATATAATTTTTAAAATCTTGGAAAAAAGGAAATTAGCAATTTGGTGCACAAACTTAAGAACCCCAAAAATTTCGCGGCGAAAGGCCATATTGTAAGTGATAAGGAAGGGAGCAAAAGCATTTCAAGAGTTAAAAAGGAAGCCCACAATCTCGTACGACGTCAGAGTCCACAGATTGAATTGGCAAGAAACAGGTCCCATATCTTATTGCTTCACTCCACACCCCAAAACCCTCATCCTCACCTATACACTATCTGAATGCCACGTGTCTTTCTAAATATCCAAATTGCACAAATAACCACCAAGCAAGTCTCCATACCTCTTCCTATCCCAAACTCATCAACAATTCCATCAATTAAAATAAATATCTATTCTAGCTCTACAGTAGCTCAAGAAAGAGGGGGGAATTCGTAGTTAAATGACTACTTCGCCCATGATTCCTTGGTTTAATACCCATCCAATCAAGTCCATTTCTGCATTAATATTATCTCCAAGTTTGTACAAACCAAGGGTAGTCACAGAAACCCATAAACAAGAAGCGTAAGACACATAAGACAAAGGAACACGGAGTCACCTCTTGCCATACAGACTGCCATCTGTTTTTCTTCAACCCTTTCCTTTCCTTTTCTCCGATGGAAAGCCATCCACACAACACTTTGTACTGAAGCGAAAACAAGTTGAACAAAAAGTTTTGTGCTTTGAAAGCCTCCTCCTCCTCTTCTTCTTCTCAAAGCAACATCCCCCTCTGCTTCTGAGAAAGAATGGCTGCTACTGTTTGCACAGTCTACACAACCCAGTCCCTCAATTCAGCATGCTCTATCTCAACACCATCGAAGACCCACTTGGGCTTTACTCAGAGGCATGTAGTGTTCTTTAGCAGTAGTGGGAAGAAGACCAACAGGAGGTGTAGTAAAAATGTCATAACATGCGCAGGAGATACTGTGGTGATTGGTCTAGCAGCAGACTCTGGGTGTGGTAAGAGTACCTTCATGAGGAGGTTGACAAGTGTTTTTGGCGGCGCGGCAGAGCCACCAAAAGGTGGCAACCCAGACTCAAACACACTCATAAGTGACACAACCACTGTCATCTGCTTGGATGATTATCACTCACTTGATAGGACTGGGAGGAAGGAAAAGGGTGTGACTGCTCTTGACCCAAGAGCTAACGACTTTGATCTCATGTATGAACAAGTTAAGGCTATTAAGGATGGAATTGCTGTTGAGAAGCCTATTTACAATCATGTTACTGGTCTTTTGGATCCTCCTGAGCTCATCAAGCCTCCTAAGATCCTTGTCATTGAAGGTCTGCATCCAATGTAAGTACAACATTTCATCTCTCTCTCTAGTCTCTACCATAGACGTGCTTGTGAAACCTTGAAACTATCTATGCATGTTTTCCTCTTAGTCTTCTTGTTTTAAACTTTCCTTTTCCTATTAAAGAAACAACACTTTTTCTCTTGTTTCAGTAAAAAAAAAATTATACTAAAGATTCCACGAACTTGATACTCTTCGTTTCTGCCGATAAAAGGATGTTACCTCTACAACATCAAATCTTATTTCTGTTTCTTTGCTGAGCTGTTGTAGACATTGAGATTCTCAAATCTTTTTTAAGAGTTGATACTGACAGTTTCATGTACTATATGCTTGTTGACCCACGAATGTACATGGGTCATAGGAAATGTAAGAATAGCTGCTCGATAGTTTGTAAAGTGGAAACGAAACAAGCAAAACGCTTATAGTAGACATTGTTAAAGCAAGCTCTTGAACTCAGCTGCAAGTTTGAGTCTGTAGAGGCTTGTGGTCCCTAAGAAAAATACTTACATTAATGAATCGCCACTTCAGTTCTATAGTAATGTTTTATGAGTCCACTAATTCCACTGACCAAAACATGTAGGTTTGATGAGCGTGTAAGAAAACTGTTGGACTTTAGCATTTACTTGGACATCAGCAATGAAGTTAAGTTTGCATGGAAGATTCAGGTTTGCCCCTCTCGCAGATTTTATAGAAGTCTTTCATAGTGATATACTTTAGGTTTTGTGAGCTAAACATCTCAACGAATAAATGCAGCGAGATATGGCAGAGCGAGGACACAGTCTTGAAAGCATTAAAGCTAGCATTGAAGCTCGCAAGCCAGATTTTGATGCTTATATTGGTATCATTCTAATAATCGCCTCTTCTTAAACTCTGAAGTGGATTGATATTAATAGCATTGTTTCTTCTAGATGAAGGGTTCCTCATTAACTTCATATGGATTCTTGTGTTGTTTATGACAATGGTGTGTGACATAGTTATGCTTCTTCATATATGACCTGGTTACAGATCCACAAAAGCAATATGCTGATGCAGTTATAGAAGTTCTGCCAACCCAGCTCATTCCAGATGACAATGAGGGGAAGATCCTAAGAGTTAAGTTGATAATGAAAGAAGGGGTTCAGTTCTTTAGCCCTGTTTATCTGTTTGATGAAGGCTCTACCATCTCATGGATACCATGTGGAAGGAAGCTTACTTGTTCATACCCAGGCATTAAGTTCTACTATGGACCCGATACTTACTATGGACATGAGGTATCTGCTTTAAAACTTCTGAACATGAATCTTTATTGATCTGCATTACAAGCCATGTGAAAAGTGTTTCGAGTTAATGCACTGAACAAGTCTGGACTTCCTCTTTTCTTGGCACCACCAGGAAAAGTAAAACAAATTCTACTCAAAAGTTTTTATTTTCTTTCTCGTGTTTCAATCCCAGGTGTCTGTTTTAGAGATGGATGGACAGTTTGATAGATTAGATGAGCTGATCTATGTTGAAAGCCACTTGAGCAACATCTCCACCAAATTCTATGGAGAAGTGACCCAACAAATGTTGAAGCATTCTGATTTCCCTGGAAGTAACAATGGAACAGGTCTCTTCCAAACGATCGTAGGATTGAAAATAAGGGATCTTTTTGAGCAAATTGTTGCCAGCAAGGCCAAGACCCCAGTAGAAGCCACAAAAGCCTAAAATATTAAACTGCCTTAATCAAAAGTCCCTTCCTTTCTTTTCTTAGGTAATCCCCCATAAGAATGAAATCTATTCCATGTTGAAATACTGTGGAGTATTTGTATAATGTAGAGAATGAAAAGCAAAGATGATATTTCAGTTGAGAATTTTTATAAAAGAATGGATCTTCACCACCAAATTTCGATTCTTCTTATGCTACTACTATTTTTCTTGCAACAACCCCCTCATTAGCATCCTTTGATTTCTTTTCTACAGTTACAAATTGTTTGTTGGCAAAAGAATGATTTAAGCACGAGTATTTAACTTGGCGTGCATGATTATGGATTTACTTGTACGCAAAAATGCCTCATGAGTGTTTTGATCTGCTTGAAGCCAGAAGGAATAACAATCGTCAAGTGTTTATACTGATTTTTCCAAGTTAAAACCGTAGTCGTCACTAGTACAACAGAAAAGTAAAATAAAAGAACATGAATTATTATAATTACCATTCCCAATGCATCAACAACAAACT
>JANZXP010000001.1:16481744-16495528 GCA_027576715.1 Erythroxylum flavicans
CAATCGTCAAGTGTTTATACTGATTTTTCCAAGGTAAAACCGTAGTCGTCACTAGTACATCAGAAAAGTAAAATAAAAGAACATGAATTATTATAATTACCATTCCCAATGCATCAACAACAAACTTAGTTGAGGCTAGTGGAGTTGTAATCAAAAACTGGTTAATGCATTTATCATGAACTAAAGATCATTAACTCCTCAAAATACTAAAGAGAAAGCTAGCAAACAAACGGGATGCTTACAAGACAGTAAACACCCTTCATGCTAATAGGAATCCCCATCCATGGTTCATACTACGAAATGGTTCCAGACATTTGGTAAGCACTAGAAACACTATATCTACAAACTAGAAAAGAGACATACGTACAACACACCAATAATTACATATCACCGGATGATGGGAGTTAAACTTGAAATTTATACACCATCTCTCCACATCTTTTACTTGATTGTCACAAACTTGTTGGTGCCATGTCTAGCCCAGTGTTCTTTCAAGTCAACAGACTGGGAAAGATCATAACCTTCCGCTGCCAATTTCAATAGAAGTTTCGAATATGCCCCGTTGCTCATTTTCCTCCCAGCCATACGAGCTCCAGGCCTTGTAGAGCTCATGGGAAGGGGATATTCTGAAATGCTAATAGTGCAGCATGAGGATTGCCATCCGCCAGCACCCCACTTATAGCAATTTCTAGCCACACCTGTGCAAGAACAATATGGAGTAGGCACCCCAGAGAAATCAAAATTTGCTTGGTCAATATCGATATTTAGATTCTTTTTCTCCCGTTTTGCTTCAGGAATGATCTGTCCTTTAGTCTTTTTGGATGAATGCTTTTTTGGTTGCTTAGGTCTCAAAGGATCAACAGGAACTTTCTTCAAGGAGGACTTCTGTTTCTTTGCCTTTGGAGGTATAGTCACCAAGTTATTATTTGCAGGCTCAGTCATTGGAGTAACAGATCGAAGAGGTTGGACAGAAAGACTTGGCTGTGGGTTAAATTGAGTTCCTGAAGGTGGCCTTGGATGGTTTTTTGGAGCAGATAAGAAGCTTCCTGGATAGAACCAGGTAAAGTGGGATACAGATGCCCCTGAACTAGCTTCTAGTGGCAGATGGTTTCTATTGGAATATGTCCCCATCTTTCTGCAGAACTATTTAATCGATGCCTCGGCACCAGTTGTAAATCAGGATCAGGAAACTGTTTTAAAAAAATCAAAATTCCATCATTCAATTGCCTTTCACTCTATATCATCAATCAAATACCTAAGACAAATGCAATATCGATACATAAATTCAACCCAGTAACTGGTCCAAGGATGACGCCTAATTTGCAAAGTTCTGAGATTTTAAAAAGAAAAATGAACCAACATTAATATACAGGATAACTTTATGTCGAAAATAGAAATGTCCCCATGTTCAGGATTTGAGTGGAAAAGTCTAATCCGGTTAGGTTAAATTCAATTTTGAGAAGAAATTGATATCGTTATAGCAAAATGGATCGCATAGCAAAAGCTGAAGAACACTCATCCAACTGTATTTTCTAATGCACACTTATATTACACACTGAAGCTACAACTGCATTTATAAACCTCCATCATTAAATTGATTAAAGATATTAAAGCATGCTAAGAAAAGAAAAATGGACATCAATGAACACACAGGTTGTTAGAAGATGATTAGAACTTGTCTTTAGTAACTATCACACATAATAATTACAAAAGGGCCCAGGTAGTCACCTATGAAAAATGTGTAAAATAACAAGACTTTACCCTTCTGTGAAAGAAAAAGCTGCCATTCTAACCCAACAGCCCCCTTCCTCCCCAACTCTCGGGTCTCCAACCAATCACCCAACAGACACAGCCACCGGTTAAAACCTTATAAATAGGCATCCATTCACTAGAAATTCCACGAGACAATCATGAAATTGAGGGTAAAACCTCATTAATTTGTTAATGGTTAAAATCACCTACAAAGAACAAAACTTTTAAACAGTAGCAGCATACATGATATAAATCCAATCCATTGCTGGAAAATACTAAAAGGAAGTGGAAAAATAGCCAGTTCAATCAACTGACTTCACCCAACGTAAGAGTTGGACATTCACTGGAAACAAGATGATTGAGTGTAAAGAATAACACCATAGCACTAACTGCAAAAATGCAGACTGTCTCCAGCTTCCACCAAACAGATCAAACTCATAACAAAACCTATAATCCGAAAACCAATTAAAACCCACTAAAAGAAATCCACCTATCGCTTCAAAAATCACTACGAAAAACTCTACACCAAAACACAACATACCAGCGCAACACCATGAACTACGAAAAAACAAAAAAAGGAAACTAGCATCAAAAAAGACAACCTTTAAAACGAAACAAAACAATTTACACAAAAGAAAGAATTTTTAGAACAAGAGGAGCTTACAAGCTTGGAAGATCTATGCAAGGCTGCTGCTTTTTCACTTATTGCCTCCGAAAAACTGTTTTTAGTAACTGAGAGTAAGGGAGTGAGAGTGTTTGTTAGTTCCAAGTTATGGAACGAAACTAAGATAGCAAGTTGTGTCTACTGTCTAGTCTCTCTCACCTATGCTCGCATTTAGAGCACTAGCTGCTCATATCTCAAAGAAGTTGTTTAGTTAATAATGTTTTATCGAATCTCGAAAACTTGCATTGCCTTACTCTCCTTTCACTTGCCTCTGGTCTCGTGCGAACCACGCTCCGATCGTCGGTTCATGAGTTAAAAAGATATTCTTATTGTTTAAAAATTACTTAAATCGAGGTCGTAAAAAAAAAAGAAATTCTACTTAGCTTTAATTATTTATTTTAATAGATTTTTTACTAAAATGAGGTTTATTTAACATCCAGTTTTATTTAGAATAATTTAACAAGAATCTATAAAAAATTCAATTTTAACATTTTAAATATTATAAAATATTTTGAGATAATTAACAGCAAGAACAACCGATAAACTTCCGCTGAAATGTGAAGTTGGTATAATAATACGTAGCTTTACTCTTAACTAGTAGAGAAGTTTCGGAATTTAACAAATGAATAATTGTTATTAACAAATATCAATAATTATTTCAGTATTTTCTTCCTATGTGTTTCTATTAGTGGTCCTTAGATTAAAACATCTCTAATCTTATATTTCATTTTATTTATTACAATCTTTGTATATACATCTCTTTATTTTGGAATTCAGCCCACGATTGCCAACAAGCTTTGTCTAACCACCGGAACAGAGCAAATTACAGAGCCAAATATACCAGTAAGAGCATATGCTATGGCACAAAAAGGAAGTGCCTCTGGTTCTTTTGCTGAGAGTGCTGCTGTTCCAAGTCCATGAGCACTGCAAATCAAGAAGATTGGACGCTGCTGTGGTTAGAACTCTTTGGTTCAAGACAAGAAACAAGCAATATAGCACTAGGTAGTTGTTCTTGGGAAATAGAAATTGCAAGTGCTGTTATCTAACTGCATATTGGATACCATGTTGGACATTGTGCATAGCAATAATCATCCATTATTATCACTTCCAAAGCAATCTCAAGTTTAATCTCATGCTCAAGCTCGAGGAAGGTTGAATTAGGATCTTGCTCTGTCATTTCATTTAACTGTAAGAAACATTTAATACCTGGAAGCAGTTGCTATCCCCCGAGCAATAGGATCTCGAAACTTCAACTTATCAAGTGTTGCTTGCACAAAATTTGCTCCAATAAGACCGGTTACTACAACTACGGCAGCAGTGACAGATGCATTGGCACCTACAGGGAAAATTCTTGGATTAGTATCTCTAGAGTTGGCAATAAACCAGTAGGCATATATATAATATATACAACAGATCACTATACCTTCAAAGAATGAGACTATACTGAGGGCTAGTGCCACAGTAATGCATCTGGGCAGAATAGATATAGTCAAGACTGGTTCTAGCCCGACAAGACGTCCGATAAGAGCAGTAGAGTACAATGAGAATAATGTTGATAAGATGACAGATGTGAAAATCTCAGCTGCATGTCTTTTAACAAGCTGCATGATCAGGAACTCAATAGTTTAGATCAGTCTGACGATAAAACGCTCATCAAACTAGAATGGGCTTAATTGTGGTATTACTAAGCTTCAACATAGCCAAGCAGGATAAATGGAAGAGTCAGCTGAACTAACAAACCAAGAATGAAACAGCAGCTATAGAAACTCAGTAACTGAGTGAGTAATGTGCAGAAGAACAGCTGTAGCTGAGACTCCACTGATCATCTGTCATGATTCATTTGTATTTTATTGGTAGTTAGTTCCTCCCTATTGTGATTTCCACCAAGGGAATACAGATTATTTCAGTCTAAGTTTCTATGTTTTTTCCTCGTCTTTGCAATACTATCCACTGTAAATTCTTTACCTTCTGCTGTGTTCTTCTTAGTCTTGCTTTTTCTCTTTTGGAATTATGTTACCCTCCACTTCAATGCATCAGAGTGTAGAGTATAATGCAAGAAAATATAGATTCTTGATATTTTTCCACAAGATTTTCCCCAAACTACTTTTCGCTGAGAAATAATAAGCTTCTTAAATAGTTCTAACTGTAAGTATAAAGGAACCAATTTGTCCAAAGACTTATCGAAGCAGTGATTGATATTTCCAATCGTTATAAACTGCTAAAATTTCTACCTTTGAATGTGATAATTGTTATTACCTTTCTCTGTTTGAACATTGAGAAGGCAAATGAAAGAATAACAGATCCCAGAAATCCCATTAGCACATCACCAGCTCCAGGATTAGATGATGCTTTTGTCAGATAATACCCTGTTCAGATAACATTCAGAGAAACATTAACATATATATAAACTAAGATGTAAGTAGACTAAATATATAAACTAAGATGTAAATAAACCAAGTACGAAGCAGCATACTATGAAATAATTTGATGAAGAAATTTGTCCGCAAATAGACAGTGAAATAGGAGAGACAGAGAGCTTGCTACTAACAAAAGACATTCTTTTATATACATGAATTCATTAGATAATTAGCAGCTAGGAAAAAAGATCTTTCTATACGCAAGAACTTAGCCCATTATCCTTCAGTCCTTGGATTTGAAGATATCTGCAGTACATGATACTAGCTTCTGGTCATCTAGAGCATCATGTTTGAATTCTTAGACAACAAAGAAAAAATCATGACAACTCCAAGATCAACCAATAATACTTTTTATATTAATACAGTTTGAAGGTTTATCCACATTGTGATACTTCCATAATCCCTGGATGGTATGTCATATTTTGTTCTGTACAATTCTTGATCAAGAGCCAAAACATGTGTTTGTGGGTAATGTCCCTAAAAACTACACTCACCAAAGAGCTATATGGCTCTTCCAGTTCCCACTGCTTCGCCTCTATAATTTCTTAGTATAAGGAACAAGTTGTTGACTAAAATGTTAAGGTAGTACTACCTAGAACAGGATCGAGTCCCGATCGTGAAAGATAACCAAAGGCTAATGCTGCCAAGTCTGCGGACAGAGCACAGCAAATAATAGGATGGAAAACTTTCTTCAGATTAGAAGGAAACCTGGAAACCAGAAAATACAACAAACTTGAGGACAATAGACAAATAAATATGCAAATAGTTACAAATGAAAACAGTATTCCTATCAATGTCAATGCGCATCGTGCTTATGGGGACACTAGCATTTTACCTGGAACCAACCATGTAACCCAATACAGTGGATGCCAATAAGAATGGTAGGCATGTTCGAGCACTTGTCCCTAGTGAAGTTGGGTACAATAATGCTACAACAAATGATATAACAAAGATTCCACTCCATGTGAAAATTTCCACCGGAGAAAATGGGGACGGTTTGGTCATTGGCTCAGCATCCATCATTTCTGTTTTTACAAGTTTTCTCACAGTAATGGCAGCAAATCCTGCCACGCAAAGTGAGGCAAGCCAGCCTCCAGCTGCGCAAAGTTCAAAGACAGTTATAACTGAGCATATGCACTTAACTATAACTCAGCGACGTCGTTGCTAGATAGACGTTATTTTTGTTTTTCTTGGCTTCAGACCATTATCTGTACCAATTCTTTATTAATACCATTTTACCTTTTAAAAAAAAAAAAAACTCTTATCTCTCTCAACGCATGCATACTCAAACTAGGAGAGAAACAAGCATGACAATATCCATAATCACTTGAAGAGTTATCATACCGCAACTACAGTTGGGTAATGTTATTGAATGCTTAATATCGTTAGATATGAATTTGCAATGATAAAATGATCTTAACAATCAAACTACAATAAATCATTAAAACAAGCATGGTAAACTGGAATCTTTTCTTTTACCAATTATGAAGCAAATCTTGATTCCTGAAGCTGCAGGGATATCCTTAACAGAAAGTGGCAATACAACCAACGATGGAACGTAGAACAAGGGAAGCCATCTCTGAATGAACAAAAGGGCTGGCTCGAAGAAGTTCATCAAACTTGTAGCAGCGGCAGGAATAGTAGTGTCAAGAATCATTAAAACTGAGAATATGCAGAACATGCCAAATAGCGCACTTGGGAACTTAATAGCAGCAGCCACAAATGCCTTTTTCAACAATTTATCCATTGCAAGGATAATTCCAAGAGAAACAAGCAGATGAAGAACTCCGATCACCTAGCATGATCATCTAAAGACTGGATAGGTATCCAAAAACATCTAAACGATTTTTAAAAGAACAAATTTTTGGACAAACAAACAACAAACCATGGACGGATTTGGTACGTACAGTTTGAGACAGAGAGGAAGAATTAGCGGTGCCATCTGTGCTCGTAGATTTCAACAAAGTCGTTCGAGCAGAGCAAGTTTCTGGAGAACGCATTTGCAAGAATCTCGAATTAGGCTCAAAACCTCTGATGTGTATTAATGACCTCTGCGAACTGGAATCGTTATGTGAGTTTTGGCCAAATGCAAGAACTGATTTATTTAGATGAGTTCTATTCACTGACAACAGTGGCTTGTAAATCACTCGCTGTGAGTTGTGTTGACTTCTGATAGGACAAAAATATTGAGGTGTAGCTAAAGGAGTAGCCATAGAGAAGCTATCATATACAGAAATTTGTGTGGGCTGTAGCTAAAGGAGTAGCCATAGAGAAGCTATCATACAGAAATTTGTGTGGGGGAGAAGACAGAGAAGTAATTTCAAATTCCTGGTGGGGTCTTGAAAGTTTTGTATGGACATAAAATAACGCCGGATTCTCCGGAGATGAGATTCATCTGCTCTATTTATTCTCCTCCTCTTAAAATGCTTTTCTGGACGGACACTAAGAGGATTTCACCGGGACTTTTGAAAGTTACTGTTCATTCTGGTACCGGATACTGAAATGATCCTGATCTAGTATCAACTAATACCTGTTTTCTGAGGTTTGATTCATAGTTGGTCGTCTCTAGCATTCATGTCCTGCCTTGTTTATTTACCCACAACATGTTCAGAAGAAACAGACTATTCCTCCTCTTTCTCAAAGGAAAATTATTTCGTTTTAACTCCTTGTTATCATCGACATCAAGGCCTGGGATCTGAAAGGGATGGAGAGTACGAGATTAAGTTGCTTTTGCACCCAAAATGCCTCGTCTTTCAACTGTAAGGTTTACAATCATTTTTTATTGCCATGTATATTTATCAAGCAACATTGCTGATTTCCTGCTGAATGGTTTATACTTACACAATGAGGGAAAACTTGAATCCTCTAACATTTAAGTTGTTAGGTGTCTCCTGCTAGATTCTAACCAAGGAATTTCCCTGGCAATCAAACGAAGCACCAGTGGGATTACAAGCATGTTGCAAGTACCGTAAACTGATGAGATTTACATTTCGAAACCCATAATTACAGATGGAAGATACACAACTCAAGTTAGCAGTGCTAAGTAGACAAAAAGAATAGGAACAAAGTGGAGTTAGCAGCACTTCTATGGAGAATAACGGTTATTCTCATAATGGTATGCATAATGAGTCGGTGAAGGTGTTTCATAGATGTAATCAGGATGGAATGCTGAATACTGGAGATGCCGAGGAAGAGAAGGGGGATCGTAGGATTGATGAGTTGGAGAGTAAGAATGATGATAGATATGCTGTGGTGGGGAAGAAGGATGATCGGCATGATACGGAGGAGATGGAGAGCTGACTTCTCTTGTTGGCTCGATAGTAACATGTGCTTTGTGTTTGTCTAGTCTGACCTCAACTAACTCCTCTTCCTCGAACGAATGGAAAATCGGGTGCAAATAAGCATCAGCCAAGCATGCCTTCAAATTTATGTCATGTTCTGCAGTCTGATCTAATATGTCTTTTTCCATTGCTTCCTATAAAAGTACCAAAAGAAACGAGTAAAGCAAACATCCACACACGCAAGCAGCCTCTGATGTAATCATAATTTGACTGCATAAAGATTGCAAAATACCTCAAGTGGGTACTTTCTGAATGCAGGCTCGAACCGATTCTGGCAGTACTTGTGGAAGGCTATTGTCAATATGGGTAATACAACTAGAAATGGAGTGGAGTTAGCCGCTTTTTTGGTACTGAGTAGACCCATCAATAGAAGCTGAGAAATCAATAAGCCTCCTAGTATCCGGCTATGTACATGTGGCCAGAATGCGGCGGCACTCTCGTACTTCTGATTGTACACATTAATAATCTGCAAAGTTAAGCAATTAGTGGCATATAGCAGATCAGAATACGTAACTCTATGATGGGTTTCTAAACAGTATCCAATGTCAATTAATTCCTTACAGGTTTTTAAACAGCATCCAATGTCAACTGAACTTGCTAGTCATGATTAATATACAATGGAAGATGGAAAAGTAGGACCAGCATGGAGAATAAACTGACCTGGTGACGGTAAACCAAGTAGGCAAAAGCAAAGAAGACCACTACAAAAGGAAGCAGGATAGGGGTGACCACAGAATAGACAATCCCCAAAAGGAAGTATAGCTGGAGACTAGGGAGAGTCTCAGGGAAGTCCACACCACCAGGGTCCATTGCCTTCTCCCTATCTCTAGCAGTCTTTACCAAAAACACATTCTTAAGATGAAATATGACCAAAGGCTTCAAACGAAGAATCTCGGCAGCTATACCAGCCCATCCATCAACCATTATGTATGTAATGAAAAAGGTGGCTTTCATTGGTATTGAGACCCCAATTGTTCTTGGAATCCTGCAATAAATGGATGCATCATAGATTATTATTGGTACTCAACAGAATAATTCTGGGGATAACAAGTATCAATTTCCTTAGATTGGGTAATTCAAGACCTATAAGCTAAGAGACAAGCTATTCATTAGGGACCTTCGATAAAATTGCCTCGTAGATGCTATGTGTGACATTGCTCATGCCAAGTCTACTTTTCAATCAGAAGGGATAAATCAAGATCTACATACTAGGATTTGTTCATGTCGAATGCTCTTTTTGATTACTAGGGGATTGTAAATGGGTCAAATATCGTATATACTAATATCAGGATTCCATGCTTGTCATGTGCAAAGAGGTGAATGATTCTTGCATATTCTTCAATTAGAAAACTGAAAATGAGAAGAATATGAGAAGGGTGGAGAATATCATGCAATGATAATTTCAAAAAAATAATATCATGCAATGATGCTCCAATAAGCAGTTTCATTTACTATGTCTTGCTTTTCATCACTTAAAAAAATGTGCAATAATCAATCAAGACTTTCTTAAAATGCACACCCATTATATTTTAAGACAGTGAGATGGACTAGTAAGAACAGCAGTCCGACCACAAGAATAAATAAACAAATATGCATCATATCCATGCATTCAAATGATAGCAGGCAATCAAGCAACTAGAGTTTTTGGAATGGTTCCTCAAGAATTTAGAATGTAACATCACTTGGAAATAATTTAGAAGCCAGAAAAAGAACATTTATGAAGAATTACTTTGCATCTAAACCCCAAGCAAGATCTTTTATATTATCGTGGTTAAGCCAATTAGCAACAATAGCCTCTAAAGCATCAATGAAGGACATATGATTTATCAATTGAAGACTCCAAACAATAAACATGCTTTAAAAAAAAAAAAGCTAGCAAATGTTGGTACAATCTAGAAGTTAAGTTCCAACTGAAGTTCTATCAGGGGATATAACTGACTTGCTGGATGAATATAATGGATATTGCAATAGAAAACCAGCCTAAGAGTACACCTACTATGTACCAAAAGAGTAAATAACAATATATCAAGCCATAACGGAATAGAATATTACTGGGTCGGTGACTGATGAAGGAAGGCATCAAGCTGCTCAAAAGCTGTTCCAGTTATTATACTCCCCAGGAACACATTCACCAACATAAAGTAATAATATTTGGCTGCTGCTTTCCGTTCTAGAGTTGAATGTGCAATATATCCCTCAAATTTCGACATGATCATCAATATTGTTGGTAGAATATACAAAAATATTTTCAGAGCTAGACCAGGAAGGAAACCCTGTAGGAATGACTTGATGAATTTCCTGCATCACCAGTGAACTCAGGGTAACAAGTAAAACTAAAATAGCTAAAGTTCACATGCAGACATGCGTTTTCAATCAATCTGACATTCACTACTGTACAAAGTGTTTAGCAAACCATGCAAAAACCAAACACACTACTCTACGATAACCAAATTCAAACTTCATAGTTGTACAAAAACAAAGCAAGCAATATGACCAAATAAAACTAAGAAGGCAATAAGTCAACTGAATTTCTAAATTGCGATGAAGCATAAAAATCTCAAATTCCAAGAAACAAGGACAAAAATATTCTAACAGAATACCATCAAACGAATTAAATAAGCAAATAAAAAGAAAAAGTAACACATTGTAAATGTCGTCACTAGAGACTAAAACAACAAATAACAGGATTTGTTTACTTACAACTCTATTACTGGTCTGAGGAAAGGCGCAACCTTTTCAAGTCCCTCCAAATTTGCAAGGGATTGCACAAAAGCAATGGGTATCATGTAAAAGAAAACCAAAGCAAATACTGATACAGATATAATAAGTTTCCGGATGGTCAATGAAACGAATGGAATAGCCAAATTACGCCAATAGATATCACGAGGCTCCGGGGCCCAATTTGTCAACCATAATGTAGGGTTCTTGCTTTGTTGAGTCTGTGCACAAACAGCAGCCCCCCAACGTGAATTAAATGAAACAAAAGCAACTGGTAAAGTGGATTTTGAGTCTTTGATAATTTTCTCACGTTCTGATGCCATCTGAAATAACAAAGCAAAAGATACATGCATTAGAAAACAAAAGAATATTTTAAATAGTCAAAATCAGTCTACACAAATAATTATACTACTGTTACCTAGTTAAAAGATGATAAGAATAGCAACTGGAATGACTGCCATGAAGTAACTTACTCTTTTTTCCAATTCCTTTATTTGATGCTTGTAATAGTCGATAGAATCAACTCTTTCACCAAAGAGGCCACAAAATCCTGTCTGAAAATGAAGAAGTTTGAAGCATAAATCAAATGACCCAAATAGCGTGCAAGATTCTGGGACAATGATACAAGTAATGGAAGTATGTGCAGATTCATGCTTTATTCAGTTAAAAAATTACAGTTTTTCAAATTTCTTTTGCACAATTTAGCTTTCATCCAACTGCCTGTTTAGTGTAACGTTTTGCAAATATAGGATATTCTGTCAATTTTCAGATTTTATGTATTCGCCAGTAAAGTATAGTCCAAAGAGAGATATCGAGCACAAGTGATTAGTTATCTTGTGCACAGGGAATGGGCAATGCACCCCACTTTACATGGACTTATGAGCACTTATTCATATACAGTTAAGCAATCCAACAGATCTAAACTTAGTTTAATAGATAGAACCTACCTTTCGAGTAGGTCTTTTGTCTGGATGCCTCTCAAACTTATGCTGGTTATAGTCAAGCCAATTTTGGAGCCTATCTCTTCTCCTCACAAACTTTGCAAACTTGTTTGCATTATAGACTGCCTGAACACAATATCAATTTTTGTTCATACTTTTGGATCATATACTAGTTTTCACACAGGATGCTAGAAAATTTGCAGAATAGATAAATCATATTAGCTGTACCTGCTGACAGAGGTAGGTATTTGGGTGGTTTTTCTTGAAAAACTGCTCGACAGTGTCTGATGTTGACTGACCAGAAACACGAGGCACATTTCTGACTACTACCTGGAAAAGTTATGAACAGATTAAGAACAACATCAAGAGAAGTCCTTAAAGCCATGTAGCTTCATGATCCATTTGCCGGGACTTAGCGACAGAAACCATACCGAAAACAAATATGAAACCAAAGTTTTGTACTGCGAGATTAGAAGTTGAATTATATAATAAGATCATGAAAACAAAAAATGAAGATATTAAATTTGCTCTGTTAATATCCAGAAGAGTGGAATTAAAATTTAGATAGTAGTTGTTTTCTGTCAAATTGGTAATATTGTTGAAATGCTCAACTCACAGTGAACTGCTCAGCAAGCCTGCGTTGTGAAGCCAAGAAACGCAATCTCATTAATGCCACATTGTCATATTCCTTATAGAGCATGAAGCAAGTCCATATGGTGAACAAGTATTGGAGTCCTATGTGAACAAAAAATCTGCAATTGACCAAGACAGATGGCATGAAGTTTGATAAGAATATTTCTGCTTTAACAAAAGTTGTTACTTTACATATGCACCCTGCCCACAAAGAAATAGACTTACCTTATCGATTTTGGACGAACATTTGATATTGAGAGCTTGTCGATATTACTCACAACCAATTCTTTCCTTAAAAAGAACAGTGTTCCACTTGAGACATTCACTGGAATGAGTATAAGAAGTGCTACAACCGAAATCGGTATAAAAATCTTTAACCTGCAAGAAATGCAGAAAAACCAGTTGGCAGAACATTGATCAATATTGAACCATGCATTATCAAAGAGCAAGGCTATAAAACCTTTTCCACCCTATTCCTTGAGGTTGGAAATGTGGATCCCAACTCGCTAACAATGAACAAGCATTAAGATGCAAAATATTTGATGATAAACATTGTAAAATTGATATAAAAGGATCCACATTTCCAGCCTCAAGGAATAGGGTAGAAAAGCAGGAAGAGTTCGACCCAGTGTGTAAATTATAATAAGATCACTTATAGTACAGATTCTAGTGTTTCATGTTTCTTCATTTAATGTGCCAGTACATCCATCCAAGTTTTGAATCCAATGTCTGGAAATTTATTGTGACATTAGGGATAACATTCGACCACACTCAAATTCAAGTTAAGATTTCTTCGAACCCATAATATAACTCCAAACTTTGGACTGTTCATCGAGATATTATGATATTGTTAAATCAAGTACCGCCCGAATCTTTACCTAGAAACTGATAAGCTGCATATCTTTAACATAGAAGCAGGTAACAGAGTTCATAAACTAAATCAAAATTTACATCACCAATGGGAGTATTACTCATCACATAAAACTCGGTGAAATTCAGATAACAGGTTCTCCCCACATAGTATACAATCTCCTCGACAAGCAAACACCGAGTAGCAACGGGGATTCAGAAATGTGATTGTTAAATGGTCTTCTACCCAGCAACCAAAAAAAAAAAAAAGAAAGGCAAAAGGAGAAAAGGAGAAAAGGACGTAAACAAAGAAACCCTGTAGTTGTAGTCCAACTGCGAGTACCCGGTAAAACAGCTGCAATGAGAGTCCAAATTTCTAACGAAGACCTCAACTTTCACCTCTCTCCCCCAGAAATAAAAAGGGTATTGCATGAACTTAAAAACAACAGACCCCTACTCAAAAAGAACA
>JANZXP010000001.1:16495628-16506340 GCA_027576715.1 Erythroxylum flavicans
ACCCCTACTCAAAAAGAACAAGGGAAAAAAAGGAAGGAAAAGAGAGATTACCCAAGCAAGTAAATCCTTAAAAAGGCAGCAGAGTCAAGACCAGCGTGGTTAATAATCTCAGACTCGCTCATCTTCAGGGCCTGAGGCATCCAGTTCAAGAAAGTGAGGTAAGTCCTGAAATTTAGGTTCACAAACTTGCCCACAAAAGTCCCACCCCTCCTTGGACTGCTTCTTCCTCCACTAATGTACCACTTGGGAAAGTAAACTCTATCATTGAAGGGTTGGATTCTTAGAATGGCAAAAGCTAGCAAGAAGGCAAAAGCAGTGAGTATGTTAATCAAAGCTGAGACCCCAATGTCCTGAAGAGTAGCCATTGGAGAGAAGAGGGTGAAGAATGGAGCAGGGAAATTTGCAGACTAAGGATGGCTATGAAAATGAAGGGGTTTGGGGAGGAGAGAGAGGAGTTACAGACAGATAAGGAAAGGAAAGGAAAAGGAGATGGTGATGCAAACGTTCAATGGAAATAACAGAAAGGAAAGAATATAATCTTTAAGTACTCATTTCCAAACTTTAAACATACTTTAGTTTTTTTGTGAAAAGTGCAAGTTGTGAAGCATTTGAGTTGAGTTACCCTTTTGTTCCGGCTGGACGCCTTATCTAGTTGATAGGTTGTTCTTGTTCAGATGCATGCTGCTGTTGTGTGCTTCTCTGGCTTTTCTAACTTCTCGTTTTTTAATAAAATCCAAACGATTAATGCTTGATTTAGAGGAGTGGTAATAGTTGACAATATGTTAAAATTAATATGCTAAAATGATAAGTATTTATTCTTAATAAGTAATTATATTTTTGAGATTGTTGTTTTGATAACTACTGAAACGTGAAAATAGGTATTTGGTAAGTGCGGCTGTGGTTGCTGAAAAGAGATAAAATGATTAAAAAGCTCATTGATTAAATAAACTATTAATTGTTATATAAATAATTAAAAAATATTATTGGTCATATAAATTTAAAATTATAAAAAATAAAATATTAAATTAAAATAAGAAAATATCAATAAAATAAATTTAGTTAATAAAATATTTCATAAAAATATATCATTAATCATATTAATTAAGAGTATAATGAAAAATAATACTTATAATGAAAGTTATTAGTGGAAAATAAAATTTCTATCGCAGAAACAATTTCTTACCGTAACCCTCTTTTTGTTTATTGATTTATACAGTGACACCGTATTTTTCTCTAATTTTCGGTTATTTATCGCAGATCTAAACATATGATTACATTTAAAAATTATAATGAATAAGTTCTTATTTCTATCGCACCGCAGATCTAAATGTAACCTAAGTAGTTTTAGAAATTATTTTAAAAAGTTCTGTAATCAATAATTGGACCCATGCTCAAATTAAAAGGTTAACAGGATATTAAGGGATTGGCTAGTTAAGTTTTTCATGTGCGTGTGAGGCATTAGCGGAATCATGTGCGAGTTAGCTCTTTTCTATTTGGTTGTTATCGTCTACTAACGGGGCCTCTTTCTTTATTTTGATTGCGTTCTTTACGGTGATGTTTGAGCATAAGGACTGTTATCGTTCTCAATTTCAAAAAGGTAGAAAGTTAGGCATAACATGCCCATGGCTATGACTTACCAAATCAATGCCTAAAAACTAGCTAGCTTCGTAACTTTTTTTTAATTAAATTAGGTATCTCAACTTAGTCGGATTAATCCTAAGCTCCTAGGACTCCACCTCAAGCGCTCTAGAAGATGTAAATTTGGAACCTCAAGATTCCTCAGGTTCCTACGTGGTCTGTACACTTCTGTGCACAAGGAGCCGTCACATATTTAATTAGTCAACTGCTGATTGATCGCTAGCCCTGCTCAGCATCAGGCTCTCAACAGCCCTCAGGTTTCTTAGTAACTTCAACTTTCACACTGTTGCTAGAAACGAGACATTCATAATTGATCCGATAAAAGAACTTTGTCTAAGGAGCTAAAGGATCATCAATAGGAAAACTTCCTATCTTTCCTCATTTTATGTGACTCAAACTCAAAATCTTCTAAAAAAGAGAGCCTTAAGTGAAGAGTTTAATTTGTAAGAGTCAGAAACATGACGGTGTAGATCGAGTCAAAAAAGTCAACTTTTTTTAACTGCTAACAAGAAATATAAGAGTTGAGAATATTTTCAGCTCTTACATTTCTTGTTAGTGGTTAGTACAATATTTAAGTGGTATAATAATATTGGACTCGCTAATTGCTAAACAATCACGCGACCATCCTCGGGCGGGAAAGGTTAGCCAAATTATACTTCAGTGATTATATGGTAAAGTCGTCGAAACCCCTTGAAATTATTAATGTACTAGGATGTATTAATACTAATTTGACCTTAATAAAAACTCAGTTATGTTTTCAAAACAAAGACTTTAGATTATTGTCTTTTTTTTAATACAAGGGAAAGAAAAACAACACAAAAGATCTAATGAACAGTTCCACGAGATATAACCCCCGCATATCTTGGTGAATTGTCTCAATACATGTCATCGATAAATCCATGCAATGATCATAAGGCTAGATTAGCCAACTGATCGGCACATTTATTCCCTTCTCGATATACATGCTAAAGTTGTAGGTCCTAAGCTCTACCCTGTAGTTCTCTTATATCCAAAACAAACGCATGACCGTCAAAGAACCCCAAGTCAGAAGATGAGAGACCTCCAATGAATTCACTTCTAACACTACGTTTAGATTATTTTCTTTAATTAACTTACTATGCAAATTTTGTTTTTAAGGTATAAGATAAGTTTAAAGATAACTAGACTTAGGCTTAGCTTGCCAATGGATTAGGGTCTAATTAACTTGACCTCAGGTCAGGTTTGGGTTTAATCAATTAGGTTGCCTAACTTGACGCCTGACCCTTATAAACAAAACGAAATTATTTTTGAATTTTTAAATTTAAAAAAAAAATCAACCAAGTTGAGTAGAGCTTAGGCTCGAGCTAGATTTGGCTTGGTCTATTGTTATCCGGAATATGTCAAATAAAAAATGAAATAAAAAGAAAGTGAAGATACTGCAAAGGCTTCCCTTTTTGGATATATATCATGAGATTAGAAAAGGAACAAGCATATTTTATGCCTAGAAAAAATATATATAAAGATTAGAAAAGGTAACTTTTTTAGTTATTTTACCTCTATTTTTTTAAGAGTTTACCTCTAATTCCTTATCATTTTCTTATCTTTTTTATAAAAAGGATCAAAAGAAGCAAAATCATTTCATGATTGATAAGAATTCAAGAAATTGTCCTTATTTATCGAAGAATCAGAAATTTAATTGAAAAAAGAGATTTTTAAATAAAAATTAATTGATTTATTTAAGTTTATAATAATTTATTAATTTATTAACAAAAATTATTAAATTAAATCTAACCAAAAAATTAAAAACTAAATTTAAAAACTCAACGACTCAAAATTTTTATAATTAAACAAATTAATTGGGTTTTTTAACCCTCTCTTAAAAGTATTCATTTTGTGTGAGGACTTCTATTTAATGTAGGCTATTTTATTTAATTCGATATTTAAATACATGTGAGACTACAATGGGGGATTTTGAGCTTTCCTATGTCAGCGAGGACGGCGGTTGTTTAATGATGAAGTGAATTTTATTTTATTTTATTATGTCTGGATTGAATAAGGTAAGAATTGCTGTTGTCCATACTCCATACCATCTTAGGATGAATATAATCCTAATATAAGGTAAGAATCGCTTTATGCTCAAAAATTCCTTTTCTTCTCTCTCTCATCTTTATGCTTTTCCCTAAATCCATACTTTTTTTTTTTGGGATAACTTAATGTTTTTTTATAATTTAATAATCATAATTTACAAATATTTTTCTTTTAATAAATATTTTTATATGTATACAGAAAGGGGAAGGGGAAGACAGTTGCTTTAAGTTTTGGAATTGTATTACAGGCAGGCTGGCTAAGGCCTATGGCTTAAGGGCACTCGTGAAGAGATGGGAGATTCTCGGAGCTCTGACATGTGATTTAATGATGTCTGTCGTTTTCTCGTACTTCTTTGCCTTTTTGTGCATCACGTGGCTTCACGACCACTTTCCTACATTCATTCTTGTTCTATATGCCGTAATGCTGCCACTTGTTTCGGAAGTTATGCGGGCGTCGTTTTCCTTTCCTGTCAGGCTCTCAAGCCCACTCATCCAACAATTAGTAATAATAATTAATTTTGTAAAAGTTGTTTTCAAAGTCTTTA
Source organism: Erythroxylum flavicans (assembly GCA_027576715.1). NCBI lineage: Eukaryota > Viridiplantae > Streptophyta > Magnoliopsida > Malpighiales > Erythroxylaceae > Erythroxylum > Erythroxylum flavicans. The sequence continues at coordinate 16,499,878 of JANZXP010000001.1, forward strand.
TTAATCTAAACATTTTAATTATTATTATTATTATTATTATTCTTTACTCGTCATCACCACTTTATTAAAGAAATTGTTCACTCGCATGCTTGTGAGTGGCCAAATGATTAATGAACATGCTCCCTCGTCTTTTGTACTTGGTGCGATCCCCACAACACTGTAATGCGGTGATGGTGTATTACATCTAATGTTCAACTTTGCGGTGAGGAGTATATATAGTCCAGACAAAATTTAAGAATATTGTTAGCGGTAACTCCACATTTTTGCTGTTGTTGTATAGATTAGCTTTTTTCATACATTTATTTATCTCATACGATCAAGAGAACACAATCATTATCGATATTTATTAATAAACTATATCCTTCATTTTTATATTTTAGAAATTTAAAAGGTGGAGTCTGGCATTAGAATTAATTTAACGTGCTTACAAGTTTATATGCTCGCAACTTAATTGATTGATCATGTTCTCAGGAAAAAAATTAGCATGCCCTTTCTTTTGCAATAATTAATAAGGTCTTTCATGGCACAATTATTATTAAAGCGTTATCTACCATAGAATTCGACCTTCGGGGTCAAACCGGCGGATGATATATATGAGGAAGGCGACGTAAACGCAAAGGAGGCTTGAGGGCTTATTACGGAAGTCGGCAAGTGCCAACGAAGGGGTGAACTCCAAAGGCATTTTCTAGTCCCCCCTAAGCCGGGGAATGCTTGTGGGTTGAAAGGACGCTTTGCATTGGATGCTCTTTACTCTCTCTACAATGATGCTCTGTTGCCTTGGGGAGCATTGAAGCTTGCTTCTTTTCTAGAAGCTTGACTATCAACTCTCTCTCTCTCTTTCTAGCTCTGTCTCTCTTTCTCTCTCTCGCGCTTTCTCTCTTTCTATGTGGGTTATTTAGAAACAGTTTTTTTTTACTAATTAAAGGTAAGGCTACGTATTACTGAACCTTTTTAGATCTCACATATCAATGAGATTTATATTAGGTGTTGTTGTTGTTGTAAAGTTGACTATCACCAAACTTCTTCTTTGACCAACAATATATTCAATTTGATCATTTTTTGGGCAATCTCTTGTATAGTATTATTCACTACATATAAGATAAGTAATATAAAATTTTGAGAAGTTTACCATTCTTATCTTTTTTAACTCGTTAAGTGCTTCATTGAACTTGTCATTCTCATTGTCATTGGAGTTTCTTCTTGCCTTTGTTTGGTCTAAAATCCGCCAATCTATTTGCCATTATAATGGCACTAGAAAAGTCTTGGGCATCTTACCTCTGTAGCTCAATTTGTGCTTAATATGAATTCATTGACTAAATTCTCGATGAAACCTAGTGTACACTTTCACAAAGACATTATTTCAAGCATTTGGTATGCAATTCAATTTTGTAAGATTTTTTTCGGAAATCTTCTTACTGTTCAGAATCTGGTTCATTTAATGGTTTAACCTATTAATCACACAAATGCCCATGCCTCATCATTTTCATCTTCTGTGATGGGCAGAGATGATGAAGCGATGAATTATATATATTTTTGGGTCCCTATTCTCGACTTCATGCAACAATCACTGGACATCATCGAGTTGTGGAGATCAGAAGCTAAAAGATTCAAAAAAAATTCAAACATTGTTGGACAGTATCGTCGCAATGGCTGGAGGTATTCTTTTGTTATCCTTCTGCTTGTTGAACATTGTGAATAGCATGCATGTATTTTGTTTATACGTAAATAATTTTGTGTCTTAAGATGCATGCTTAAGTTTACAATTGGTATCAGAGTCATCGTGCCTTTGCCTTGCATCTGAATTGTCTGGGAAAATATTACTCTGTTATGCTCTATTTCTCGTTTTCATTTCTACTGTATAAGTTGAGCATGTTCTGTTAATAAATCTCGACATCTGTGTACATGGTGGACGTTGGAATCGTGTTTTGGTACTTCATATTGCACCCACTGGTGATAGGATAGTGAAGGAAGGACAACAATGACAGTGCATGGCGGCCTTCGGACGTCGCCAGCCATGCAACGTCGTATGATTTGTTTTCTGACGTGTCACATTCCTCGGCTCGTCGTCGTCGTCCATCACTACCATCCTCAGCTTTTCGGCTACTGTTGCGCACTTGGTTGCCATTGGCGATCCGACTGGAGGTTGAGGACGATGATCTATCATTTTTTTAAATTACTAATTTATTAATTCATTAATTTTGTTAACATTAGTAATTGTTGGATTAATCAAGCACCTAACCCATTTTGTTGTGATTTTAATTATAAAATCATTTTTGGTATTAATATTTTGTGAACACTAATTTTTTTAATTTGTATGCCTAATATTTGAGTTAAATTTGGTGTTAATAATTGTTTAACTATTTACACAAATTGTATGTGATTAATTGAAAATTATGTGTATAAATTTATGGTCATTATACATGCAAAATTAGATTAAACAATTTTGTGCATCGTTATTTGGTTTATTTGCATTATTAATTACTTGATGCAAATGTTTAGGCTTTATTTAAGCTTAAAGTAATGTGAGTGATCTATATGATTTTAATTAATTGGGAGTAGCCACAATATATCTAATTAATTAAGATTATGTATTTAATTTAAGATCACGTTAAGACGTTAACTGTAATTAATCATACATGATATGATAAAATCTACCCAGAGGAATTTTGTTATATTTATATGATTAATTAGGATGAAATATCAGATTTTATTTCTTAATCTACCCATAGGAATTAAGAAAAGGAACATAATTCAATAATTTTGTCATAAAGTTATAGATGATTATAATTGAGTAGAACTTTAGCCCACAAGCAAGTCTTGTGTCACTAGATTCATGTATTAAAGCATGATTTACATTGGTAAAGAATGAATTATTATTGGTCTCAAGTTATATATAACAAGCATGTATGTTTGAACTTGTAGTTACTCAAACTGTGAATATTTCTGATATTAAGTGTGATATTCTTAAATTAAGGGGTGACAACTATAAGGTGTGGATGCAAAGAATTCTACTTCATTTGGGATGGATGGATATAGATTATGTTATTAGGAAAGATGAACCACTGAGTATAACTGAAACCAGTACCTCAAATATTGTTGCTCTTTATGAAAAATGGGAGAGATCTAATTGCCTCTCTGTGATATTCATAAAGACCAAAATATCTGCTGATATTCGTAGTTTTGTTAAACAACATAATAAAGTCAAGGATATATTGAAGGCCATTGATGAGCATTTCGCCACATCTGATAAAGCCCTTGCTAACACCTTGATTATTCAGTTGTCATCCATGAAGCTCACTAGCATAAGGGGCGTACGTGATCATATCATGCATATGAGAGACATAGCGGCTCAATTAAAAGCCTTAGAGGTTACCATATCGGAATCTTTCCTAGTACATTACATTATATGCACTATGCCCCAACAATACTGCCTTTTCAAAATCTCTTATAACACACATATGGACAAGTAGTCGATTAATGAACTGTTGACTATGTATGTGCAAGAAGAGGAGAGGTTGTTGATGGAAGAGGGTGAAAGGGTAAATTTGACTATTTCAGGAAAGAAAAGACAGGATGATGCCAAAAACAAAGGAAAAGGCAAAATTTCTTCTCAGTCTAATATAAATAAACCATCAAAGTGTTTCTTCTGCAAAAAGAAAGGGCACATGAAGAAAGACTGCACGAAATTTAAGAACTGGCTCAAAAAGAAAGGTACTCCATTTTCATTTGTTTGTTATGAATCTAATATGGTTAATGTTAATCCTAACACATGGTAGATTGATTTTGGTTCTACAATCCATTTTTCAAATACCTTGCAGGGTATGCAAAACCTAAGGAAGCCAATGGGAAGTAAATAATACATTTATTCAGGAAGCAAGACGAGTTCACATATAGAAGCCATTGACACTTACAGTTTAGTTTTAAGCAGTGGTTTTATTTTGTGTTTGGAAAAGACCTTTTATGTTCCAAATTTCTCTAGAAATTTGATTTCTGTATCAAGACTTGTACTTTTTGGTTTTTCCTTTAATTTTTTACATTTTGGTTTCAATTTATGTAATGGATTTGAAGTTATTGGTTATGGGACATTATCTGATGGTTTTTATTCCATTCATTTACAAAATGATAATGCCTATAATTCGATGCATGTCACTATTAGGTTGAAATGATGTATTGTGAATGAAGAATCCTCTATGTTATGGCACTGTAGATTAAGACACATATTCATTGAGAGAATTAAGGGATTAGTAAATTAAGGGATACTTAGTACTTTGGATTTTGCTAATTTTAAGACTTGTGTGGATTGCATTAAGGGTAAGAAAACTAACAAGTCTAAAAAGGGTGCTAAGAGGAGCACAAATTTGTTAGAAATCATATATACATATATTTGTTGTCTAAATATGGACACAAATAGTTTGAAATACTTTATCACCTTCATAGACGATTATTCGTGATATATGTATCTCTACTTACTTTATTTTAAGGATGAAGCTTTGGATGCCTTTAAAAATTTTAAGGCTGAAGTAGAACATCAATGTGAAAAAATAATTAAAATTGTAAGGTCAGATAGAAGTGGAGAGTACTATGGTAGATACACTAAGAATGCACAAGTTCCTGGTCTGTTTGTGAAGTTTCTTCAGGAACACGAGATTGTTGCCCAATACATTATGCTTGGTTCTCCGGATTAGAATGATGTGGTGGAAAGAAGAGACCAAACCTTAATGGACATGATGAGAAGTATGAGGAGAAACACAAAACTTCCTCATTCCTGTGGACTAAAGCTTTAAAGACAGCTGTGTATAAATTAAATTGAGTTACAACCAAGGCTGTCTCAAAGATACCTTTTGAGTTATTTAAAGGTTGGAAACTGAGTTTGAGGCATATATGTGTTTGGGATGCCTGTCTGAAGTAAGAATTTTCAACCCACAAGAGAAGAAGCTAGACTCAAGGACCATTAGTAGGTATTTCCTTGGATATGCTTAAAAGGTCTAAAGGGTGTAGATTCTATTGTCCGTCTCACAACACTAGAATTGTGGAATCAAGAAATGCAAAATTTCTTGAGAATGACTTAATCAGTGGAAGTGGTCAATTTCAAGACATAGTTTTTGAAAAAGACCATTATGAAGCTCAACTCTTTGGTTAAAATGAGAGATTAATTGTCATTCACACCCCTCAAGTTGACATGGGTGTTGGACAACCAGTTACTGAAGTTCCACAAGTTGTTAATACCAATCCAGTAGATCAAGTTGTAAATGAGGAACAACAAGAAATTGTTGAACAACCGATTGAGCAATAGGTTCTTCGAGAGGATGATAATACAACATTAAGAAGATCTACTAGAGTTAGAAGTTCAGCAATTCGTAGTGATTATATAGCATATCTACAAGAGTCAGATTATAACATTGGAGCAAAAAATGATCCTGAAACGTTTTCACAGGCCATAAGTTCTAAAGAATCGAATTTGTAACACAATGCTATGAAAGATGAGATGGATTCTATGGCATCTAACTAAGTCTAGGATCTCGTCGAGTTGCCCAATGATGTGAAAGCCATTGGATTTAAATGGGTTTTTAAGACAAAGAAAGACTCACGAGGCAACATGAGAGACATAAGGCAAGACTTGTTGCCAAAGGCTTCACTCAGAGGGAAGGAATCGACTAGACGGAGATATTTATCCCATTTCTAAGAAATATTCTCTTTATGTAATCATGCCATTGGTAGCTCATTTTGATTTTGAGTTACATCAAATGGATGTGAAAATGACATTTCTCAATGGTGAACTAGAGGAAGAGTTTTACATGAAACAACCTGAACGATTCTCCTCTAGTAATGGTGACCATTTAGTCTGCAAGCTTAATAAATCCATATATGGATTAAAACAAGCCTCCTGACAATGGTATTCAAAATTTCATGAGGTTACCACTTCATTTGGTTTTGAAGAGAATATAATGGACCAATGTTTATAACAGAAGGTTAGTAGGAGTAAGACTTATTTTCTTGTGTTATACGTAGATGATATTTTACTTGCGACTAATGATAAGGTGCTATATGAGGTGAAACAATTTCTCTCAAAAAAATTTGATATGAAAGATATGGGTGAGGTATCTTATGTCATTAGCATCAAGATCCATAGAGAAGGATCTTGAGGCATTTTGGGTTTGTCTCAAAAGGCCTATATCAACAAAGTTTTAGAGAGATTTCATATGAAAGATTGTGCACCAAGTGTAGCACCTATAATGAAGGGCGATAGATTTAATTTGAATCAATACTAGAAAATGATTTTGAATGGGAAAACATGAAGAACATTTCATATGCTTCAGCTGTTGGAAGCCTTATGTGTAACACCCCACTCCCGCCGAACCCGAACTCGATATCGACAGTGATATCCTAATCCGTGCCCTGCGAGGGTGGCGTGTCACATCACTTCACTAAACAAAAGTCGGTATAAATTTTTTTTGAATACTCT
>JANZXP010000001.1:16506440-16520300 GCA_027576715.1 Erythroxylum flavicans
GAGATGTGTTTTCCTAATTTCTCCGATTAATCTCTCGTGTACCCATTTTGTATAATTCAACCCGTTATCTGGAAACGGGATGTTACATTATGTATGCTCAGGTCTATACCAGACCTGACATCACATATGCTGTTGAAATGTTAGGTAGATATCAGAGTAACCCAGGTGTTGACCACTGGAAGCTGCAAAAAAGATTATGAGATATCTTCAGGGCATAAAAAACTGAATGCTTATGTAAGGGTGAACTGAGAACCTAGAAGTAGTTGGATACTCTGATTCAAACTTTACTAACTGCATTGATTCAAGAAAATCAACATCTAGTTATATTTTCATGCTAGCTAATGGAGCTATATCTTGGAGAAGTGCCAAGTACACCTTGACTGCTCCTTCTACTATAGAGGCTGATTTCGTATCATGTTTTGATACCACCGCACATGGTTTATGGTTGAAGAGTTTTATATCTAGGCTTAGAGTTGTCAATTCAATTTCTAAGCCATTAAAGTTATACTGCGACAACTCAACTGCGGTCTATATGGCTAAAACTAATAAGAGTAGAAGTCTAAGTAAGCATATCAACATTAAGTATTTAGCTATAAGAGAACGTGTTAAGGAAAGGAAAGTTGTTATTAAACACATTAGCATTGAGTTGATGATTGTGGATCCTTTAACTAAAGGTATGCCACCTAAGCAGTTTAAGGATCACGTAGTGCTAATGAGATTTGATTCCATAATGTGATTTTTATTGTACATTTGTTGCTTCAATGAAACTCTTATTTAATTTAATGTTTTCTCATATGATTTTGTGCACATATATTAGATTGTTTTGAGAAATATCGTTTAATTTGGAACTAGAATAAACATATGGTCTATTCGTTAAGTTTAAGAGCTAGTAATGAGAGACTTAATATATTGTAATACATGGAAGATAATACTTGTCATAAGAGGACCTGTCGTCATGATTCATATATTTAGTTTCTTGTTAAGTTTGATGTTGGGTTAAATAGACCAAGTTGGAGAATGTAAGATTTTTTTTTCCGAAATCTTCCTACTGTTCAAATTTTGGTCCATTTAATGGTTTAATCCATTAATCACACAAACGCCCATACATCATCATTTTCATCTTCTGTAATGGGCAGAGATGATGAGCTTCACACAACAATCACTAGACACCATCGAGTTGTGGAGATCGGAGGCTAGAAGATTTAAAAATTTTGAAACATTGCTGAATAGTATCGATGCAATGGCTGGAGGTATTCTTTTGTTATCCTTCCGCTTACTGAACATTGTGAATAACATGCATGTATTTTGTTTATACATAAATAATTTTGTGTTTTAAGATGCATGCTTAAGTTTACAGTTTTTCCATTTTAAAACTTAGAAATTAAAACCTGACAAAATATGAGTGAAGAGGTTTAACTGTTAAGTATAGCCAATATATCGTCAACAATTAGGTTAAGTAAATGGCCAACAAACTATGTCATTTTATAAACTACCCCTAAGATTACCTTATGTGCATATGCAGTAGGAACGTTTTTGGGACAGAATGAACTAAAACAATACGTAGATATCTGATGGACTTCATTAACATATCACAAAGGTTTATCGTACAAGATGGAGGCTTACAATAATCGTAAATTATGCTTTATCCTTTGTTTAAAATTTATAAGTAGTTTTTTAGTTACATCTAACTCCTACCAATTGAAGTTATCCAACTATTTGACACTCGAGACAATGAAAAAAGGTAAATACTTGTGAGTATACAAAGAAAACATGTACTGTCAATGAGTTGAAATATATTGGTACACATTAGCGGAAATTTTCAATAAGATGCAAGATTCAAATGTGAAACCAAAAGATAGCTTGAGATAGACCTTAAGTTGAAGGTTAGATAGATTACATCCATGAGGAAGACATGTAAGAGCTCTAAGGACTTACAGGGTGTTTGACTCACCTGCTGAAATAGATAAGGAATGGAATGATGATTCTTTAGTAATATAATAAATAAGGAATGGAATGAAATGAGTTGTTTTTTTAGTTTGATTTATTCCTTAGAATTTCTAATGATGATGTAATGCTAATGTTTGGTTTGAAAATATAAATTTGGAATGACAAAGGAATAGCTAAAAAAAAACAAAATATCCAAGTAGTCCCTATTAACTATATTATTATTATTATTATTATTATTATTATTATTATTATTATTATTATTATTATTATTATTATAGATAAGTAATTATATGGATTCCTTAAGGATATTTTTATCCAACATGTCCTCAATTTTATTCCTAACCACTTGGAATAGACTTAGAATGGATAAAGATAAGAGAGTGATGTGTTTACTTATTTCCCAAATTCAAAGAATAAGTAAACCCTCAGGTTATATATTTTATATGTTTTCTTCAAACAAACAAATGAATAACCTATTATCAGGAATAGATCATGAATGAAATGGTTATTGTAGTCAACCAAACACTCTCTTAATGTGTGCTTAAGTAAACGGGCCATAACTAATGTATTTGACATGGGTAAGTATTAGATCAGACCAGTGTGCTATAAAAGACTTTGAACTTGGATAACTTATTATAGGGAGATCTTAGATGATGTAGTAAATAAGATCACAATAGATATATATTATCTCTAAAAGATAAAGAGGATGGATATATAATTTTAAATATAATCGCTTATTAGTTGGAATAGAGGTTATCTATTTAGTTAAATTTAATTAGGATTATGAATTGTAAAGGCAGAAGTGTCTATAAATAGTTTTTTTGAGCCTTACTCTTGAAGGAGACATATAAGGGAAGAGAACACACTGGGAGAGAGCATTCCTCTGTATACTTTTGGTAAAGTAGTAAAAGTTTATTTTTTCCATATTATTCTTATTCGTGTGAGAGTTAAAACCTTGCGAGGGTTGTGAGGCGTTTGAGAACAAGTTTTATAGGTCAACGAACATATGAAAAGACTGAGTTTTACATAAATAAATTTAGTGTCTAGAAAAACCTTCCTAACTGATGGCATAGGACATCAGCCTACGTAACAGAATAACTGTAATTGTCCAAAATAATTTTAACTACCTTTGATGTGAATTTGGATTGCCCATAATTTGTCTTTTGCTACTGCCAACATTGTTATCAATCAATCATGTTATGGTCTTTCCACTGAAATGGATTGTTTAAACATCTTACAATAATCTGAATCTTTTGCCAATTTTCAAGGGAACATATCTTCAGTTCCCCCTACCCAGTTTCCCCCAGTTCCCCTTTGATCTCAACCATCCAATGCAATAAATTGGATGGTTAAGAATAAAGGGGAACAAATCTTTGGGAACAGAATATCTGTTCCCAATTTTCAAAGCAACTTAACTTACATTATCTTTTTGTCAAAGCATTCAACCATTATTATACTATCCATCTTATCAAAATGAAAATTTTACAGAGTCTACAAATGAACCCAAAAAAAAAGTGAATATCTATTTTACTTTTTCTTATTCATATTTCAGTTCTACAACTTATGTTTTCATTGTTAAGTTGCCTTGCATATGACCATTTCAATATGAATTTCATTATGAAAAAAATATAAGTTAATATTAAATTTTTATTTAACATTATACTTATGTGTGAAGAATCTATAAAACACCAATTGAAATTGTCAAATAAATACGTAATAAGAGTGATAATCTATTTTCAGTATTCATAAAATTAAATATAAATCATAATATTTTGAAATTTGTGTGAAAACGTGAATTCATCGTGCTTAATAATAAATTGAAATAATTATTTTATAATATATTATTTACATCATAGAAAAAATTATAAATATTCATAATTAAATTGATATATTAGCATGTAAAATGTTAAATAAAAGTACTCGAATAAGAATTAGAGTCAAACAAGATGAGTGGAATTTTATCTTCTACTCCAAATATGAAAGGCAACTAACTTCTCTCACTTACCAACATTTTACTAATTAAACTAGCTATTTAGCAAGCATTTGGTTAAATATCTACTTCCAATATCATTCAAATATTTTTCTTCTTCTTATCGAGTTCATGCGGCTTAAGGTATATAAATTATAAGGTTTGCTAAATCCTCCAATGTCCAAAACTTGTCGTCTTTCATGTTTGTATTGTGGTAATGGCTTCCTAATACACAAAGACAAACTCATATTATATGTACATTACTAACACCTCAAATATGTCTATAGTTCTAGTCTTTACTTGTAATATCAAAATCATCATTATTGTTATATTAAATGGTAAGAAAGGAAAAGCATCAGATGAAAATAAGGAAATAAAAAACCATATAATCAAATTTGCAAAATTCCATATTATGAGGTTTGAGTAACATTTATCACTATTTGCCTACAAGTTTTTTCAAAACTGAATTTCCAATAGTCAAAGAAGAGAGATTGAAGAATTAAGTCCAAAAATGCGAGCAATTCTTTTTTCTAGATAAAACACCTCCATAGTTGAAGGTTGGAATTCCTACCACATATTTTGAGAGAGAGGCTTTAGCTTAGCATCAAATCTACATAAGGAATAGTTTCAGTAAAGGATCCTAGTTGGGGAGAGTATTTACTAGTGTTAGGGCAGAGATTTGAGGAGACCATGTTCGAGGATCCTGCAGATAAGCTTACAAAACTACAATAAAAAGGGCCTATAAGAGATTTTTTCATAAGATCTGACCTTCTATTGCATAAATTGGTAGTGCTTGATTCTTATTTAGTGAATTTGATCCTTAAGGGATTAAAGATATAAGCTCATAAGAATCTACAACTAGCCTATAACCTAGCTAAAAAGCATAAGGTAGTAACATAAAAGTTGTTATGGGTATGGAAGAAACCATTGAAGAGGGTATTTAGCAATATGGGTATCTATGCAAAATCAGAATCATTAAGTGGGAATTTAATTTAAAACTAAACTAAACTAACTAGTATTAAACTTTTTCCTATTATCTAACTATCAAATCAAGTTGTGGATTTAATTTAAAAATAAAATAAACTAACTAAACTAAATTTTAACACAAGAATGAACTAGGATAAAGAAAGCACTATGATTAAACAATATCAACTAAGTAGTACCTAGGTGATGAATCACCCTAAGAAATCTTAAACATTATCCCTTTATCATGTAATTAAATTATTCATTATTAGACCTTTAAAATTCCTATCTTATGTCAATATCTTTCTCAATAATGTTAACAACTAACTCTTAGTTGGTTAACTGAAACCTCTTTCTAGTTAAAATTCCTAAGATTGCATTACTCGATTCATGAATTTCGCTATTAGGTTTGACCCTAATCAAAAGGATTTACGTCGACATATCTCTAGGATTGTATGCAACTCCTTCCAATTATGGTAGATCTATTTATACAAGAGGATTTCTTGATCTCAATCGTACAAAATCAAACATTAAACTAATATTCCTGACATATTAATTCAATAATATAAACGCATAATTGAATCTTAATAAATCAATCAATTAATTTCATTGAATAAAAGACTATATCATACTATTCATCCCAACTTAGGGTTTCACACTTAGGTACTAAACAATTCAGTTGATAAACACAGAAAACAAAGTAAACATCAAGTATTTAGAAAGATAATTAGAAATAAAAGAATTCATGATCTATATATCCCTATTTTATCTCTAACAAACTTCTTGAAACTTGGATAAAAGGTTGCTTTATATTGGATCTCTTGAAGTAATCTTCATGTTCCTCGTCATAGGTTTAAAAATGTGTCTTCTACTCTATATTTGGTGTCTAATCTGACTTCAATCACTTCCTCATCTTTCTAGTCTTTATAATTTTCTTTTAAAGTGTGAAACTAGAGTTTCTAAAATATACACAGTCCCTTACACGACTTTGTAAATGACAGTTTAGTTTATCTTAAAATTACTTCAAAATCGTGAATTTACATATTTTCGCAAGCTACATATATGGCTATGTATGTGACACTTACACGATTATACGAGTGATCAAATATCTCAAAATTACTTCAAAATCATAACTTTACACATTTTTCAGAAGCTTACACGGGCTACATATAGGGTCGTGTATCAGACGGTCATAAACAGCATCTTCGAAGCTTCACACATTTACAGTAGCTTACACGATCCCTGTACACGAAAGTGTGTCTTTAAAGTTACTTCAATTCTTCCATTTTCTGTCTCAAATTTGCTTGAATTCTTCTCCTTTTAATTTATAAAGGTAATTATTACTTAAAAACACACTTAAAGAAAAATAAGTACCAAAAATAACATAAAACTCTCAAATAACAAGCAAAACATATTAAATATGGGTATAAAAATATAGTCAATTAATAGTTTATCAATGCATGAGTGCATAAATTAAGTTAAGGAGAGTAAAGTAAGCAAATTAACATACTAATATTAATTGTTCCAAATAAAGCGTGACGAAAGCTTTGATAATATATACACTAAATTTATTAGTATTATTAATGCTCTCAATGGTCTTGGAAAGATCTATACTAATGCTAAAATGACTTAGGTCATTGTTGAAGATGTAAGAAGCTAAAGTAACGGTCATACAAGAAGACAATAATCTAACGACACTAATATTGGAGGAGCTCATTGGATCTCTTCTCATAAATGAAATGAGACTTCTAAAGATGCAAGAAGAAATAATGCTTCTGAAGAAAAAGGATTAGCAATCAAAGTCTTAAGGGAGGAATCCAGTGAAGAAGAGATATCTACAAGTCGAAGTGATGATTAAGACCTCACCTTTATCACTAACAAATTCAAAAAGTTTTTGAAGAGAAAGATTTTCTCTAAAACAAAGGACTTCAATATTGTAAATAAAAATGATTCAAAAACATAAATCCTCTAACGATATTTGTTTTAAATGTAGAAAATTCAGCCATATGAGGTCACAATGTTCTTTACTCAAAGGTAAAGACAAGTATGGAAGAAACTTTAAGAAAGAGAAGAAGGAACAAAAAAAAAGAAAGTACTTGAAGCCTCAACTTGGGATAGCACAAGTGAATAAAAAAATTAGCAATCAGAAGGAGAGATAATTCATATGTGCTTTACGGTTAAGGAAAATAATGAGGTAACATCTAACTCTAATTTATGAGATAGTGATATCTATTTAACATATGATAAACTAGTTAAAAGCTTATAATCTCAAGTAAGAAAATGAAGAAATTATTTTCCAAACTCAAGGAAGTTCAAAAACAGTTGGATGCATGCATAAATGAGAATGAAAAAAAAATGAAAAGTGAATTGTATAGCGTTAAATCATTTAAAAATGTGATCATTGATGACGATCATACATTAGAACTCATTAAAGTATGAAAATAAGACACTAAAGAAGGAGACCGATGTTCTCAATGATTCATTATCTAAATTCATTAAAGGGAGTGAAAAATTAAAGAACATACTAAAAGCTCAAAATAATTTTAGTAATAGGTATATTATTGAGTATACTAATATAAGTGCATCTAATATCATGACTACATTTAATAAGGGAGAAAGCGTGTGTAATAAAGACCCTAAGATAGAAAATAAGCATGATACACATATATCTAAACAAAAACATGCATGCAAAATGTACACTAGACCCCACCTTAAAAACAAACCTTATGCTTCATAGATAGATCTATACTTAGGCATAAAGTTCAATACAATCAAAGGGAAAATAGGTACAACTTTTATAATAACATTCAAACCTACTCATACCCTTTTAGGCCTCAAAGAAGTATACATTAACCTCCATTCATAGTAGGCATCATACATATAATTATGATATGATATTTTACGAGGACCCTAAAAGAATATTCAACACCTTTAATATTCAAAGAAGATTCCATTATACATAGAAATATAGAAGTTCAAGCAATACATTTATGCATCATCATCACCTATAAAGCAATATATATATATATATATATATATATATTCACACAACTATCAAATACTAACTATCTTTCTGAGTTTGACATTGATAATGATTTAACTGTCGCAATAATATGCGACAGTTAAATCATTATCAATGTCAAACTCAGAAAGATACTTAGTATTTGATAGTTGTGTGAAGCAACTGGTGGATTAGAGAGGAAAGCTTGGAACTTTTTAAGGAGATCCAACTATTGCCTTTGTTCTAGTTAGTAATTATATTGAGCAAATAGTGGATCAAAGAGGAAAGTTAGAAATTTTTTTAAGTGTGTGATTATTGAGTCTCTCATTAATGCCTCTATTCTAGCTGATTATGCAACTTATATTGTGTTTTGAATTTTTTTTCTTTTTGCTTTAGATGTATTGGATCTACTTGCTTTATTAAATATTCAATGTAAAAATTTTATTCATAAATGTATGATTTGATGTTTTTGTTTTTATAGAAATTAGTTTTGAATGTAAATGTCACATATAAAGTTTGTGGTAAAAAGGCATCTTGAATTATAAGAAATGAAATAGTTTTCTTCATAAATTGTGCAATATATTCGAAAACTTTCTTTTCTATATAAAAAATGACACAATCTTTAGTATGATAATTTGTTATGGTCATCTTTTATTTTGATATCATACAGATCTTAAATGAGCTTATATGTAAATTTTTTACATGGTTTAATGAATCAACTATAAATATAAATATCCGTAACTGATGAAAAATTTGTTGATCTCAAAAAGATTACCACCATATCAATAAAAGGTTCATAGTTGAAGATTTATGGCAAAATTAGACTTTGAGTTTGTATATTATAATAACTAAATGGAGTAGAACAAGTGAGTTATAATGAGTATAATAACTTTGCTGACACTGCAACCTATATTCTTTTTTAAAGAAGCTTAATTCAAGATGTTATGCTTTCTGCAATGAATCAATTTTAAGATGCTATGCTTTCTGCAATGAATCGATCCTATAAAGAAGTAAGAGGCCTTTATGACTTGGACATTGTTTTATTTCTTTTTAGGTCTCTTTTAGTTTTATTTTTCTCTTGGGGAGAAAAAGAGAGATGGGAGAGAAAAAAAGGTTCTAATGGCATAAAATGTTGGCCCCGGGTCTCGGTCCTTATTTCGTGGCGACAGGGAGTGGGAGTCGGACCAAAATATAACAAATGAATAATAAACAAAAAAGAAGAAGTGATAAAAGTCACGGGCGTGACTTTTGAAATCTCACGCCCATGAGAGGAGAGTGTTGCGATCGTGAGTGTCGCGATCGTGCTTAAGCACGATCGTGACTTTCCTGAGAAATTGGGACCCCTATCGCATATACCCACTTTAAAACTTCATAACTTTCAATCCCAAAACTTAAAAATTATAAACTTTAGGTCATTAAAAAGCTAAGAAAAAGATCTACAACTTTCATGAAGACCATTTTGTCAAATTCTACCTAGATCAATCCAAATTATTTATTGAAGTTTCAGAACACATTTTCATTCCTTTATTCTCTTATTTTCTCTCATCTACCAATACACATGTCTACAAAAATAAAAGACCCGAATCCAACAATCATATACTCTTAAGTCATCAATTTGCACTTATTTTGAACTTAATTCTCTTTAATGTATTGAAATTATTATTCAAAATTAATGAAATTGTCTTATAATTGTTTGCAGATGATTTTCAACACCTTAGAAATGAAATTAAATAAAAAAGATGCAAAAGAATGAAGAAAATCTGAAATTCCAAGTTTGACAGCAATTCAGTGACTAAGCGTGGGCATGTCTAAGTATGAAATTAATCTGCAGATCTATTTTCAAGATTCAAAATCAAGATTTTCACAATCTTTAAAGATCATATTACCATCTATGCTGAATATCACGAAAAAGGAGAGAGAGGAAGGACCGAAAAAGAATAAAAGAGAAGGATTTTTACTGTTCATGCAGCTTTTGTTTTCTAGGATAGTTTACACTTTTCTGCAGGTTTTTCATAGGATAGTATTCGTTTTCTCTGCAGAATTTTCTTCTTTTCTTTTTGTCAGCATAGGATAGGAGTAGTTTACATTTTTCGGCAGAATTTTCTTCTGTTTTTCTATTCAGCCGTAGATAGGAGTAGTTTTACAATTCTGCAATCTTTTTCTTCTATTTTTTGTAGCACACTTTAGGAGTAGTTTTAGTTTTCTGCACTTTTCTTCTGATTTTTCTAGACAACCATAACTAGCTTTCATTTTCTGCACTATTTCTTTAGGGATTTTTGGATTCTTTAGAGAAAAACCAGAGATGGAAACTTTGTGTTTGGCTATTACTTTGTTTATTTTTACTTTTGTTATGAGTAGCTAAATTCTTTTCTTGGTTGAGGGAAGCCATGTTATCATCTTTTATGTGTGAGATATTTCAATAAAGTTTATGTTGTTGATGAACATTGAATGTCTTTTGAATTACTTTTTCTAATTGAGTTGATTGATTTCTAGGTACGCAACAGGGGATTAATTCGTTCAATAGCTAAATTAATAAAATATGACGTTCAGTTTCATTAATCACAAGTAGCAATTAGAATTACCTTCTTTATGTTAGAGTTAGAAATTCTAAGAAGATATTTGCTTGATTGATTGCATGTCGTATATGTATTTTTCTTGCTTATTGGTTTCTTGATTCGTAAAACTATTATTCAATTGAACCTACAATCGTATCTAGGTTGTTATTTAATAAGAATGCTATGATACATGTTTCTAGTCATTACACTTGAGAGAAAACATCCCCAATGAATGTTTATTAATGATTGAAATTTTATATCAAGGATCCATTTTAGCATGATAACATCGACGACCCGAAACCAAGGTTTGTCTCTTAAATTTTCAGATCCAATTATTTTTATGAATTTCTGATTTTTGTTATTTCTAATTTCTTAAATTACGTGAACCAAATCTCCACTAATTGTTTTAGTTTTAAACTCACTAAACTTTACCGTTAAAAATTTCTCGTGGAAACGATTCCTACTTTCCACTGCTACATTATTTTGTATTGACAGAAGTTAGTTTCTTTTTAAATTTGGTTGCAGACGAAAGCAGCACCAAATTTTGTCTATAAAAATAAAAGACCCGAATCCAACAATCATATACCATATATACAAAACTTCCATTAAAAACAATTGCTTCAGAAAAAAATCTATTCAAAAGCCATTGAACAACTAACAATTTTATTTCCAACCAAAAACATAGAAATTTAACAGAAAAGGAATTTAGACATGAATAGACGAATATTTTTTCTAACTCTTACTGTCATTTCTTAAATAAACAGAGTTTGTACACAGCTTTAAATTTCATATCTGAAGCCACTTCAGTAGCATAATACAAAAATACAGTCAGAAATGCACATGCTTGATATACTTCTAAAGCTACCAAAAATGATCCAAACTAACTTAGTTACAAAATAGAAATATTTCTTGGAGATTTGCTGAAGCTTTTGCAAGGTTCACTATTTATCTGCTGATTCTTCACCTAAAGAGCGAAAAATAGTGGGGTGAGCTGGGAAGCTCAGTAGCTAATATATTTATAGCCATCGGTGATGAGCCACACACATACAACACAATCAAGCATTTATATATGCACGAATCTAGTTCACAGAACACATACTTAAAATGTTCAATCACATAAATCATATCATATATTTTTGTTTTCAATCATCATAACGAAACATTTAATCATATATCATGCTCAGTAAATCACAATGAAATGCACAAACAATACGGCTCGAGAGAATCTCATAATACAGAATGGTGAAACCGAAGTTTACACCATGAACAAAATGAGTCAATTTTTCAAAGCTCAGGTGCCACAAGCGGGCTGCCTGGAGAAGGCTTTAGGTCAACATGCATATGACGAATGGAATGGTATCTCTCTTGCTCATACAAGCAAATTTTTCAATGCCTACATATTTTCATATCATATTCATATTTTTATGCTTTTTAAATTTTTTGTTTTTCATCAATACAAAAGGAGCAGAATTCTTACAAAACAAACATGATATTAAATTCACAGAACATTTTTCCTACATTCACAATGCTGCAACAAGTATTTATACACACAAAATCAAATAATACATCCCATCATCACAAAAACTATAAACATATTATCCATTTATTTACTTGTACTTCCAAAATCAAGTTTGTTCTTCTTCTTGCTATTGATTTCGAAGTTTTTGGTTCCCTTCAAACATACATATTTTCATTCCATCAACATACATGAATAGAACTTCCATAAACTTTAAATATCCAAGAAATGAGCTTAGTCTCCATCTACTCTTAATTTATCTAACTAGAAGAAATAAGATCTAGTTCAAAGCTTATGAAAATCTAAGAAAATAATTCTCTTGGTTCTCTTCTTTCTCTCTTTGTTTTCAAAACACAAAAACCTATTTTCTCTACTTTCTTCTTTTATCAAAACAAGAAAAGAAGATAGAAGTTACCAAAAACTTAGTTGAATCTTCTTATTCTACTTCTTGTCTCCTTTTTCTTTCTTTCCTTCTTTTTCTTTTCTGATTCGTTTTTCTGCTTCTCTTCTTGTACTTCTTCCTACATTTTCTTCTCTCTTTCTTTCTTATTTTACACGACTCTCTCTTTTTCCCTAACCACTCAAACACATCTCCCCTTTTTTTTCTTGTTGTTACAAGACTCTCTTCCTCTTTCTCTAGTTTCTTCTAGGTTTTTCTTTTCTTTCTTTCTTACCTCATGAACACGTCTCTTTCTTTCTTCTTATTGTATTTTTTTCCAGCACTTCGCTCACGCACCCTTCATTTGTTTCTTCTCTTATTAATCTAAAACAACTCTAATCTTCCAAACTTACCCTTCCATATTTACTCTAATACCTTCTAACTAGTTCACTTAATTCTAGCACTTCCATTTAATCCATGCAACCATATGAAATCAAAATATTCATAAATAAACTCCATAAATTTCAAATTCAAGAATTCTGATTTTATCTGTGACTAAACGCCAACAAATTCTCATTTAATAATTCTAACTTCCAAGAATAGTTCGAGGTCCAACATAAAACCTTATAATAGGTACTTGTATGAGTTAAGCCATTTACTGAAGAATGCTTAAATATCTTTTGGCTAGAAATAATTAATTTGAATCAACTCTTTATTTTCCACTCTTTTAATCATCTTTTATGGTGTTAAGTAATTTCTGAAAGTAGCATAGTGTGTAGTTGTTATTTCAATGTGATAAATTTAAGTAAGGAAAAGGTTAGGTTCACAAACTTGTAACTTTTCAAAAGAATGAACATCACGAGCACTATTTAATTTTTAATTGTTATAGATTTTATTATTATTTAAATTAGTTTTGGTGTTTTAGTATAGATTTTTCTAAAGTTGGGGTTGTAAAAATTATGATGATTTCTGAAAAAATTAATTTTATGGAGTTCATCTATCCCTCTTCCTAGATGTTACAAAGGTTTTCATTTAAGCATGAACTTATCCGCTAGTTGCGCCAACCCCTTTGCACAACAATCTCACTTTGTTCCTTCAAAGTAAGATTCAGCCTTCCCATGTGATATTCGACTAACCTACTGGTTCTCGAACACTTCACGATGCTCGCAATGTTTAACTCTCACACTCGCAAGAAAATTACAGAAGCACTAGAATAATAAAGGCAATAATAAAAACACGAGAAAGAGATACAACTAAAAGCTAACCTTCATTATTTCCCTCAAAGTATACAAAGGAATACTCTCTCAATCTCTAAGTGTCTCCTACACTCACTTCTCGATTATGAGAGCAAGACTCAAATGAGCTATTTATAAGCCTCTCTAGATGACTAAGTTAGAATCCTAATAAAATGACATCCCTATCTAATTAAGACCTTATCTAATAGGATTAAGCGACATCACAATAACAAGATAAAAGATTACATTATCTAGGAATGATTATCCATATCCACGAAGATCTCCTCTATCTTCA
>JANZXP010000001.1:16520400-16539848 GCA_027576715.1 Erythroxylum flavicans
TAATTAAAAAATTTTGAAAAAAAGAAGAGGGGGGAGGGGGACTAGCGAGCAAAAATTTGAAAATTTTGCTAATAAATCCCTATATTTTTCAAAATTTTTGGTACCAACTGATATATGGCTGGTATTATAAATACCGGCCGGTACTAAATGAAGCATGCCAGTACCGACCGCTATTTACACCAGGTACATAAACACTCTACTTTGTTCCATTTTTTGGCCGATGTGGTACATATCTCCTGATACCGACCGGTACAGAACGAAACTCAAAATGTTGAGTAAAGTTGCTAGCTTAATTTTTCGGTTCTTTGTCTTATTAAATATCAACAGAAAATTATTAAAGAAGTTAACCTTAAGGCGATCTTACAACTACAGTGGACAGTAATATCATTTAGGTTAAAAGTCGCCTCATTACTATTTCAAAGAGTCATAACAAGGATTTATAACTCGATTCTATTGAGTGCCTTGATTTATATTGACGACATTATGCTCTATTCTCGTACTTAGCAAGAACACCAAACCTTATTAAAACAAAATTTGGAACTTATTAAAAAGTATGGGATAATGCTCTCAGTCCATAAAAGTTAGATTAGATTAGCCCAAATAGAATTTCTGGAAATAAGATTCCATGAAGATTTCTATTAGCCCGACCCACATATAGCTGGTGAATTATTAAAATTTTCAAACAAAAATCTTACTATTAAACAAATCCAACAGATACTGGGGATTGTAAATTATATCAGGAACTTCATTTCTCAAGTGTCAGATCCTACTAGCCAGTTGTCAAAACTACTAAAGAAGAATCCAACACCGTGGGACCCTAATCAGACAAAAGCAATGAAGCAATTAAAGTAGATCAGTCAATAACTACCTCTAAAAAATGTTCCTGACAAAGAAAAATGAATCTTGTAGACTGATTCCAATAAATATTTTTGAGGAGTACTAGTACTAATAGAGGAGATAGAAGAAAAGCGGTTTTACTGTGAACATACTAACGGCCAATTTAAGGATTCAAAAAAGCACCATCATGCTTTCTACAAAGAAATTTTAGAGTAAAAAGAGAAAGTTAATTGCTTCAATGGAAAGACTGATTCTCCCGCTATAAATCCAAAGTTAAGCATATCAAAGGTCATTAGAACATCTTATCTAATTTTCTCTCTCATTCTAAAAAACATATTAATCTCATCACTCCTTCTAAATTCATTCCTCTCATCTTTTTAATGGTTGACCTACCAAATATTGCTTTTTCCTCCCAATGATAGAATTCCTACCTCCATTGACGAAATTGTTACTCTTGCTTGAATAAGCCTCTTTTATTACCTTCACCTTTTTCTTAAACAATCATGCTTACATTGTTGCCCATCCTATTTAACATCAGACACCATATCTCTCTTCCTCCCTTATGGATATACCAACATTTATATGATAGGAAAAATGAAGATTTCCTCTTATGTACTTCCCTTGAGTAGTATCTACCACTAATGAGATAAAGAACTCAACTTTCATATGTTATTGAGCATCTCGGTAGAGAACTCAACTTTCGTAAGTTATTGAGCATCTCGGGGTATGAGAGACTCTATTAGAGAAGTAGACTACTTAATGCTTCTTTATTCTTTACTGAACTTATAACACAACATATGATAGGTCAATCTACTATCAAAATCAGGTGTATTTTTGGGACAACTTAGTTCAATGGCCAAGGTACAAAAAATGGCCTCAAAAGCCTTAAGGACTTCCTTAGAGATCTAAATCATTTTTCTAAATATGTTCCACCAGTTGTTTCTACATTTATTGGACATTACCTAGGAGAATTTGTTCCTGAACAACCTTAAATGCCAAATTTTAAGACTCTATATAACCCTATAATGGACTTAAAATTGGGCCTAGACATTGTTGTACCATCTCAATTTAGAGCCTTAGCCTTCTAAGATGTTCAAAATCTAGATGATGATCTTCCAATCATTAATAAAAAGGAGCTGGATAATTTTTTGAAGAAATTAAAAATAGAAAAAGTGAGCCCCAACAAAAGGAGGGTAAGAGATAATGAAAGTAACAGTACAATTGTATGAACTTTCTCATCAAATTTGCAGTTATGGCAAGAACCTATCAGAAAAGGACAAGATGATTAAGATTTATTTTTATTATTTTCCTTGTGGGTCATTATATTTAAAATTGTTGTTTGTCTCTACGCTTAGGTGTTTCATCTTTTAAAAGTAGTTTTGTCTTTTATGTCATAATGTGACTTTGTTTTTATCCGTTTATTATTTGATGTGATTTTATCTAAAGTCGTTTGTCTTTTGTAATTTCTTTTACCTATAAAACCAAAGGTCCTCTTCCATATTACTTAAGAAAAAACTTCCATTAAAAAATGTGTTTTTTCTTGTGACTTCTTTCTAGAACTCTCTCTCTCTCTTTAAAGCTTGAATCTTCAATAAGTTTACTTCTTTAATATAAAGATACAAATACGTTTTGCATCATGACCGACCCTGGGCATCCGCAAATAATAAAATAAGGCCTATTTTTACTCTCATAAAAAATAAAATAAAATAAAATATGGCATACTTTTGATCTCATAAAGAACAACAAAAGTCTCATAATTTGCTTTTTTTTATTCTTTATAAGAGCCTAAAAATAGACAAAAATAAGAACTTCTTTTTTTACTTTGCTTAGGGCCTATAAAATACTAAGAACGAACTTACTCTACACTTGCATTTATATGCATTAGAAAGGATTGGACCTATGCCTATTTGAGTTTTAACTTATAGAGGAAAGATTGATCAACTTAGATCCCTAAAAGGTACACCTTGAGAGTTTACGCCTAGTGAGAGATGAAGGGATTGTATCTCGGCTAGCATACCTAGAGTCTTAACTACAATTATCTTTTTTTATCTTTGAGTTCTTATAGAGATCTACTTTATCATATTGCATATGGTTTCTTGTCCTTCCTATAACCCTCCTCAAGGGGGTTCCATGTCGTAGACGTTTTTAGAAGCAATTGAAGTCTGACGTATGGCTGTGTTACTGTTGATTACCTTGGTTCTAACTTTAAAAATGATTATTTCATCATATGCATCGGTTTTTTATCTTCTTCTTCAAGAGAAGAGGCTTCATCATCAATAGATTCACAAACAGGTAGTGCAAACAGTGTCTTCTCATCTTCACTAAACAGTTCTTTAAAAAGTGAGTCGATGTCTTCATCTTCTCTTATAGGAATTATAGACTCAATGGATTGTAAGATCTTAATATTTTTTACAGTCTTTTTAGGGCACTTTCTTGCATAATGCCCTGGTTGTCCATAAATAACATTTGTCAAGTTGTCTAAAAAATCTCATTCTCTTTTTTTTTGTTGAAAGGATTTGGATGAATTCGAAACATTGTCTTCTGAAGTGAATCTTCTTTTTTGTGATACATTCATATTTCTGTCAGTATTTACATTTGATCTTTAAATAAAACTTGTTGAAAGCTTGTTTGCACACCGTAACTTTGTTTTATTTTATTTAGAAAACATTATCTATCAGATGAGCCACAAGCAATAATCATAGAATTGTTTTTGGGCAATAAGAAAATTTTATGAAACTTTTCCTCATCAATCAATCAATTTGTACCAATTAACTTAATTCATATAATCTTCAGTTTGAAAATGAAAGATTTTATAAATGTATGAGTCGAATTTGAAATCGGTAAAAAATAAAAAATATTCTGAGTTTACATTTATAAATATTATAATTGTCATCTAATGATTTCTTATTCACATAAATAGTTGAGAAATTAAAAAATATATAAATTTATCTTGTTTATAATTTTAATTATTCATCTTCAATGATAATAAACATTTAAATAAATATTTTATTATTTATAATTACAATTTTATATTTATTGACTTGATTTAGTATTTATTATATAATATTTAAGAAATTATATTGTATTTTATAGAAAGTTTATGATTTTTTATTTAGATTTAATGTTATTTTATATGTTAAGACATATATTTATTTATATTAAGACATCACCCTTATATTTTATATAATTATTAAATTTTTAAAAAATATAAACTTATGATTAGGTTCAAATTTAAATATAATAGATTATATTTAAATTTTAAAACTAAACCTATTTATTGATCGATAAAAATTCTTAATTTTTAAATGAATTTTAGTTAAACCATATTCATCCCAACCCCAACCCCTGCTTTAAACTACATTATCAAAGCTTTTGGTTTTACCGATCCAAGTTGGTCATGTTATCTGGTCCACGATGTAGTCAGAGTTGGTGACGTTTTGAATGTGGATAGGGAATTGCCATGTGTTACAAAGGTTTTCCTTCGGTACTGAACTTATCCGTAAGACGCGCCTATTTCTTTGCACGACAATCTTACTTAGGTCATTCTAAGTAAGACTCGGCCTTCCCACGTGATCGTCGACTAACTATCAAGTTCTCGAATGCCTCACGACCTTCGCAGTGTTTAACTCTCATACTCACAAAAAAATTACGGAAGCACTAGAATAGTAAAGACAACAACAAGAACAAGAAAGAGATACAACAAAAAGCTAACCTTCATTACTTCCCTTAAAGTATACAAAGGAATACTCTTTCAATCTCTGTGCCTCGTAACATCCTCCTCTTGATTATGAGAGAAAGGCTCAAATGAGCTATTTATAGGCATCTCTAGATGACTAAGTTATAATCCTAATAGAACTCTACTAACTAAGATCACAATCTTATCCTATCTTATCCTTATCAGATTACATCAAACTAACCAATAGATGACATCTCCATACAATTAGGACTCTATCTAATAGGATTAAGCTACATCACAATAATAAGATAAAAGATTAGATTATCTAGGAATAATTATCTATATCCACGAAGATCTCCTCTATCTTCAGATGATCCTTCCACATGATCTTTATCTCTTAAAGCTGATGTTCATCCACTGTGATCTTATCTGCCACATCATCCAAGATCTCCTCATCTCTATCCGTTGATGAAGAGTCATCCAAGCAAATAACACACTAGTTTATCCAATGCTTACCCATGCCAACTTCATTAGCCATGATCCATCCACTTGAGCACACACTAAGTCCTTAGTCTATCAAGAACTTAGCCTTAGCTAAGTCAGCTCGTACAAGGTTCGAAACTCTCCTAAAACTCGCACAATGTTTGATCTACTTTCTAAGTGACCTTGGAACTCTCGCATATTCTTATCATGTGTGTGATCTAGCTAACCTTTTACTCGATGTTTGACTTAAGCCTTCTTTTGGTTTCTCATCCAAATCTTGCATCTTATCGAAGATTTCCGCCAATGCCCACCAATGCATTCCAATGCTTGACATTGCCCTTTTTTGCCCTTCCCTCCTCACAAGTCCTTGCCTTGTTCCATTGTTCCGCGTGTCAAACACTGGTCAAGGCTTGCCAATGCCTGCACAATTCCGCTATCATGACTTAGAGGTCTAACAAACCACCCCCACCAGAAGAAATCAACGCCCTCGTCGAAATAATCTGTGGACACTCCTCCAAGTGTGGTTCTCTAGAAGACTCCTTAGCCATTGGCACATCTCCCATGTACCATGTTCCCTCTCCACTGGGTGTCACTTTGCTTTTGTACGGACGCTCTTTCACAAGGCCCATTGCACCAAACACAACAAAACTGTTGAGGTAGACTTCTTCAGTCGAGTCACCCTCTCCCCCTCCTTGATCCTTTGCAACCATAGTCTTGACTTACTCTTTAGACGCCTTCCCTCTTAGGTATTCTTGAGCAAAATGCGGACCTTCACAAATGAAACAAGCAATATCTCGTTTTGGTTGTTTCTTACCTTGAGAAGATTCATCTACCTTCTCCTTGCCTTTCTCCGAGCCATATCCCACCATTTTTCTTACCCTCATAGCTAGTTTGAATCGGTGGTGGCATTTGGAGATCCACCAAGGCATCCACAGCCGCTATCGTGCTTAGGAGGTCCTTCACGTTCTGCCTTCAAAGCTCCATCTGTGTCCAACCTTGTAAGCTGCTTATAAAGTTAAACAATTTGTCCTCCTCCGACATGTTTCGCACATCCAACATCAAATATGTGAATTTTCTTACATATTCTCGCACCGAGTCGTCTTACTTTAACCTCTTCAAAGCTTCCCTCACGAGCTATAAAGTGTTGTTGGGGAGGAACTAGTCCTTTAGCTCCTTCTTCATATTCTCCTAAGTGACGATGGGAGGTCTACCTACACTAATGTCGTTGGAGGTTCTTGTTCTCCACCACAACTTTCCATCTTCCACCAAATATATAGCTATGATCAACATCTTTTCTGAGTTGGAAACCTTTGCCGTCGTAAAGTATTGCTCCATATCTCACAAGAAATTTTCGAGCTTCTTAGCACTCCGCTTGTCGTCAAAAACTTATGGCTCTAGCACCTTCACCAAAGTGCTTTCACCTGCGTTACAATGACATGCCTTAGGATCGTGATCTCGAATCTATAATCATCCTATGTCCATCAGCTCCATAATTTGATGTTGCAACTGTTAGATTCGCGCCTCCAACATCTCGAATCGAGTGTTGTAAGAAGTCACCTCTTCCTACCCTTAAGGAATCGGCCCAATGAGTGCCTTCACTCAGTTGACACGTTCCGTCAAATTGCTGCCTACTGCCATCTCGAAATTTGGCTCTAATACCAACTGTTACGAAGGTTTTCTTTCAAGCACGAACTTATCCGCTAGTTGTGCCAACCCCTTTGCACGATAATCTCACTTTGTTCCTTTAAAGTAAGATTCAGCCTTCCTACGTGATCTTTGACCAACTTACTTATTTTCAAATACCTCACGACTCTCGAGTGTTTAACTCTTACACTCGCAAGAAAATTACAGAAGTACTAGAATAGTAAAGGCAACAATAAGAACACGAGAAAGATAGACAGCTAAAAGTCACCCTTCATTACTTCCCTCAAAGTATACAACGGAATACTCTGTCAATCTCTAAATGTCTCCCACACTCACTTCTCAATTATAAGAGCAAGACTCTAATGAGCTATTTATAGGCATATTTAGATGACTAAGTTAGAATCCTAATAGATCTTTACTAGCTAAGATCAATATCTTATTCTTATTAGATTACATCAAACTAACCAATAGATGACATTCTAATCCAATTAGGACTCTATCTAATAGGATTAAGCTACATCACAATAACAAGATAAAAGATTACATTATATAGGAACGATTATCCATATCCACGAAGATCTCCTCTATCTTCAGATGATCCTTCCACATGATCTTTATCTCTTAAAACTGTTGTTTATCCACTATGATCTTATCTACCACATCATCCAAGATCTCCTCATTTTGATCCTTTGATGATGAGTCATCCAAATCAATAGCGCGCTGGTCTGTCCACGTGAGCACATGCTAAGTCCTTAGTCCATCAAGAACTTAGCCTTAGCCAAGTCAGCTAGTATAAGGTCCGAAACTCTCTCAAAAATCACATCTTGTTTGATCTACTTGCTAAGTAACCTTGGAACTCTAGTATATTCTCGTCATGCGTGTGATCCATCTGACCTTTCACTCAAAGTCTGTTTCAAGTCTTCATTTGGTCTCGCATCCGAATCTTGCATCTCGTCAAAGATTTTCTCTAATACGCACCAATGCATATCAATGCTTGACATTGCCCCTTTTCGTCCTTGCCTCCTCGCAATTCCTTGCCTTGTTCCATTGTTTTACGTGTTGAACACTGATAGTGTTCAAGGCTCACCAATGCCTGCACGATTCCACTATCATGACTTAGGGGTCTAACACTAGGCCTCTTATTTTGTAAGGACCCAGGTGAAAATTCTAACTTTTTTTTGAACTTTAGCTAAGCTTATCAATAACAAATTCAGTTTGATACTTCCCTTATTTTTTTAAATTTTGGTTTATGCATTTTTGTTGTCAATATAGTGGACCTTTTGTTTTCCAAGTTCTTATAACATTTCATATTTAACATAAAAATCATTTAACATCAACTCATTTCTTCATATATAGTTTAATAATGAGAATGGTAGTTAAAAACTTTAAGGTATTTTTGTTAGAGTCAAACTTTTGAAATTTTATTGTCCATACATGAGTCTAAGAATTTTAAGATGCAAGAGAATGCTTTAAATCTAAAATAGACATTGTATTGACTAAAAATGCAAGAGCAAAATCAAAAGCAAAAGTATAATCATTAATGTCATAGGTTGTTGGTTCCTGTATATTGGATTTCTTGCATCTTTTTTGGGAGTGATTTACATTATGATTGTATACTTATCTTGTGAAATTGAAACAATGTGCTTTAATGAAAGAAAACTTCTATTTTTAAAGGATTTTTACTATTATCGTAATTAGATTGTAAACTATATGTTTTATATTTGTACGATGAAATTATAATAGATAATAAGGAATCATCAAATAAAGATTTAATAAAGCTAAAATTTTATTCTTATGGTAACGTTGATCTAGTATGAAATATTTTTTCCCAAACATCTAATAAAACTATTCAATATAAATGTATATTTTACGTTAAAATGTTTAAAGTGGAAGGAATTTATGGATTGAAAGAATATATTTTTGTTGTTCAAGGTAATATTATTTCTTACGAAAAAATTACTATTTAAATTATGTGAGAGGATTAAAAATGACTTGCAGCAAGTAAAAAATAAAAAATAAGATTGAGACTTGTAATATGGCTTTTAGAGATAATGAAGTATAGCAATTATCAAATAAAGGAAAATTGGAGATTTGTAATATATCTTTTAGAGATAATGAAGCATAACAATTATTAAATAAAGGAAAAAAATCTATTATTGACCCAGATTCTTATTTTCCTCTTAGAACAACTCATGGTTCTCAACCTAGTTTAAAAAGTACTTCAATTGACAAGGATAATGTTTTTTTATGTAAAAGAACTTAGTTTATATATATTCCTTTAAATGCTTTAAATTCAACATATTTTTTAAAAACAATAAATGTCATAACAACGAAGGGAAAGGATTTAAGACATCCTTTTTATTATGAGATTCATGTGACTTATAATTTAAGAAATTTAACAAGAAGAACGTCAATTTATTATGGATATAGATAAGTCTAACTGGGGGAAAATAGGTTGCTTTATTATGACAAATGAGTGGATTGATCAAAGACAGAGAAATTTAATCAAACTCTTAGTTTACTATAATTTTAGAACAACTTTTATTAGGTCTATTGATACTTTTGATATCGTCAAAAGTGCTCGTACTTTATTTGAATTATTTTATTGGTCTCTGTATTTGTTCATTATACAAATCACCTTTTAAACAATATTGGTTATATGAACCATATTTATAATCTTTATTCATGTGTATATAAGATCATAATTTTTGTATATAATCCTTTTTTTTGTTTAAGAAAGTAATAAGATTAGATTAAGATTATGCATCATGTTGCTATAAGGTTTACATCTACATTTATAACTTTGAAATTTGTTTATGATTATAAATAAGTACTTCAAAATTTAATAAAAAGTTAGCACTTTTCAAGTCATAAATTATAAAATAAATGTAAAAGGAAATGAGGTTTATGATATTATTCTAGACAATAATATTTAGGATGTTTGCTTGATTATTATGAAGATTGTGGCTCTCTATTTATAAGATTGTTGACTCAAAATGAGAAACCATTTTTGGAGTATATATATGATAGTATGTATATAGTTCACAAAACAATTATGAATCTTTTAAAAGAAAAGGAGAATTGTACAAATCTTATACAAATGTTATTAACCGATAACGGGATAAGTAGTTTACTCAAAAGAATCTACTTAACATCTCACTTTCTCAACCCTTATTACTTATCTAGTAAGATGCATATATAGATGTTGATATTATGATTGTTATTTTAAAAATAATTGAATACAAAAGTATTTTCTCTCGTAAAGAGTAAAAAACAAACAATAAAATTAGATTGTATTATGAAAGTTTAGGAAATTTTAGTGGACTATTTGTAAAGGGAAAACTTATACTGAAAGAATCGCAACCTAATAAGTTTTCATACTTTTAGTTTCATTCTTTATTTATTAATAATCTATTTTCATATTTTTCATAAATTTTAATTTAAAATACAAATGAATGATAGAGATTATTTAATAAAAGCGTCGTAACATTGAAAAACTTATTATTAGATTACACAATCAAGTTATGAACACAATTATAATAACTTTTAACCTTATGCATTTGTTTAAAAAAATAAAATCGTTTAGGTATCAAAAACCCAATGACCTTATTTTCATTAGTTAAGTTGAGGATGAAGAATTTGCAATTTATTGATTGAATTTTATTCTAAAACTAATTAAACTTTTTTATTATTAATATTATATTTTTTATTATACATTTAGAGTGCTTAGTAAGAAAAGAACATATGATCCAAGTAACTTTAATTGTATTAATTCTCGTAATTTTTAGATCAAAGAAAAAGAATCATCACTTGGTTTTGATTATAATAAATTTGAAAGAGGCATTTTACAAAGAAATGTATTTGATATAATGAATAAATTAAAAAACATATATTGATGGTTAATTAACTTCCTATTCTAAACATATATACAAACTAAAAATATAGTTTATTACAATAAAAATAAGTTTAGATATTAATGATTGAAAATTTATTTAAATAAGTAGAAGGTGCTTAAGCACATAATTTAGATAAAAGCGTACGAATTTTTAAATAGGATTAAAGAGTTTAAAACTTTTTATGAAGATGAGATATAACTTTATTAGGAAGCATAATTTTAGTTGTATGCTATAATTTTAGTTTTTATGTTAAATTTAAATTTAATTATTATATTATTATTTGATTATACATTAATAAATATTTAACAGATACCGGTATATTGTTTTTATTTTAATTAATTATTTAATTTAATAAACATTAGTGATACATTAATTGTTCTTTGACCAAAGCAACGAAGTCGAGATGGTCATCTACTAGAAAACGTGACACCAAAAAGAGAAGCTGACAGAACTTACATCGATCTTCAGTTTCACTCAACGAAGATCCAAATTTGCATGCCCGAACTTTACAAGACTAATAGGACCTACACCAGAACATGAGCAATACAAGAATTTTTGTCTTGACGGTTTCTGTCTATTATCATCACATTCTACACATCATGTCATTTTCGAACAAAGGAAACCCCGCCGTAGAAATATGTACCGTAAATTGCTATGTTTGCAGAAGAAGACAGCTTGGCATGGTGCCAAGTTCGGTTCTTTGTTTAAAGACATCGATGCACTTTGAGTTTGTCGAAAACTTCGTAAAAATCTCTATGTGGCTAAGCCCGAGTACCGGCTGTAGATGAGCGAAGTGGTAAACTGGCGCTGTGTAGACTTTACCAAAACAGGGTTTTTTAATCCATTCTTATATCAAACTTTCTCCAATGCTTTCTAGATCCTAGTCTGTGCATTGAGTTTCTCTGCTGCGTCAAGCAAAAGGGTCCCTTGATCCGTAGTGATCAGGAGCGACATGGTAGAGGGTCCAACAGAGGCTGAAAGTCCTGATCAAGAGGTCTCCTTCGCGAGGCCAAATGAAGATACTGATGAGCAAGATATCGCGACACCGGATTTGCATGATACTGCAATGAAAATTGAGAGGGCCTCAGAGGCTTACAAGGGTTGCACAGAGGTTGTGGATAATCCAAGTAAACCCGAGATTTGGATTTGGTATTTCTACGAGTTCTGTTCCTATTTCATTCATACAGTTCTTCTACCGGTTCTTTTCCCACTTCATATTAGTCCGATCAAGAAACTGCCTGAGCGACCTGGCAGGAACGGCAGGGGTTTATTGTGTACAAATAATGAAATGCACCTGTAAGCTTCTCATTCCTACTTCTACTAGCAGATCATATCTTATACACATGGTTTCTCAAAAATGATTCCCCTAGGATTAGTAATTTTTATACCCTATTTGAATATGTGCAGTTGTTTGAATTAGATTGAAATAATTTACTATCTGAACTGTGAATGAGCCATTTCGGCTACCTTTCAGGTGCCCACTAAATATTGCAGTTTACGACTACTTCCTTTTTTGTATCAATGTCATCAATGCAAAATGTTGGATAGATTTTTGGCATCAAGTGAATGAAACGAGAGCAGCACATAAGTACAGCAAGGGTTTACGAAAAAATTGAGACAATGTGGAACATTGTCCCAAAAGTTTAGTCATGTGTTTCTGTCTTGTTAAGTAGATGTTGTACTCAAATTGCAGGTACGAAGCTTTGACACTTAGAACCATACCAGTCAGCAAGTCGAAATTCTCCCCAATGGAGTGGACTTCCTTTTCATGGGCTATAGGGTTGTTCTTGGCTGCTATAATTATTGCATCCGTTTCCAGTCACTTTGACCATGGCAAGAAACAGATGGTAATTTCTGGTGCAGCAATTGCCATTGGGGCATTCTTTTGCCTGCCTACTGGATTCTTCAACGTTACATGGATGTTTCCTCCATATATTACAGCCATTGTCACAGCTTACATTATTGCAACCACAGGCCATACTCGACACCTTGGAATAATGGTTGGAGGCTTCACAGGACCAAGCCTTCAGAAAAGCCAGTTTCATTTGCGCAGAAGGATATCTAACTGGCTCTCTCTGTATGCGACTGCTGCTGGTAGCTTAGGTTCTGCTATTATATCAACATTCATTTACCATATGCTTAGAAAAAATGAGAAGTTCCTTAGTCTCTGGATTGTCTCAATTTTCAGTGGCATTATCTGGATTCTTGGAATACCCCATATTTTCTTCTTCAAGCCTGGTCCAGCCAATATCTCTCGCGTTTCGTCAATAGCTCATTTCGTCTCCATTTTCAAGTTCCCACATGCCTATGGAAATCTTGTGGTTGCCTTCCTTGCCTCGTTCACAACAATGAGCATTTTCACTACTGTGGTGCTCTATCTGATAGGCCAATTATGCATTAAACCCGTCTTCATACTCTTTCTTTGGTTAACTTATTTCACATTTCCATTGGTTGCTATGCCACTGGTGCAACCACTACAGCTACTTATCAAGTCGAATGGAATGAAAATGTATTTGCTCGGTTTTATCTTATCAACAGTCACCTCAGGATTCGGATTCTACTTTCGAGGAAAGATTTGGCAGAGGCTTCATATACTTATTTTTGCTGGATTACAAAGCACATCAGTTGGTTTACTATATACTTTTGGGAGGGTTCTTCTGCTAGATTGCGCCCCTCATGGTAGAGAAGGTGCTTTTTCTGCATGGCTTTCATGGATTCGATCTTTCGGAACTTTTGCAGGTTTTGCACTTTCATCAGCTATGCCTGAAAAGTCAGGCACTTGTTTTGCCATCACATTCTGCACTGCTGTGGGTGGCGGATTAATCTTGATTTACAGCAACATAAGCGACACAGGAGGAGCCAGAGCAGCTAGGATTATCATTGAGGAAGGAGACGACTTTGGCTCACCTGTACAAGGGCTGGACAATAGCATGGCAGAGCCATCAAAACAGTCCATTCATGAAGGAGCTCCTTAGAACCTGGAAAGACGTAGGTTTTTTAGATTGATTCTGAAATTTTTTAGTGTATGCAAAAACAATTATTTCTCCTTTGCCTTGTGTTCATCAGCAATTGTGAAAAATAATCTATAAGTTCAACCTTTAAACATTGTTTGCCGGCTGAAATGCGGCGATTTGTGTGCCTCCATTCTATCAAATGTAGCTTTCAGGCACTTCTTTCTTCTGAGCCAAACTTCTTATTCTCTTTGTATTTTAGTCGATTCATCATCATCATGGTCATTATTCACTACCATTTATGAACACCGCAATTTGGCTGTCCACTAGGGGTGCCAACGCTTCCCCATCTGGCAGGATACAGGTTCCATTTACACAAAATGCTGACTTCAGATATTTGTAAAGCGTGGCTGATTCGTTGAGACTTGTCCAAAATACTTAGGCTTGTCAGACAATTAGCTGATTGCATTTAGCTATTATATTAGCTGATTTAATCAGTAGATTGCATTAGCTATTTGTTAGAGATATTTAGTAAAATTAAGTGTTTAGTATTAGAGATGTTTAACACTGATAGAGCGGTTAAATAAGGGGTCCACTTTGTCACAGCTAGGAGACTACTTAGGGATGAGCGCAGTCATTGGTGTAGGGGTTTTCTACAGCGTATTGGAAGGAGCTTGCCATTAGCAGCCGAACTAAGGGGCGTCTATTCGGGTCTTACTTTGGCTTGGTCGATTGGTTATCAACAAGTCATTCTCGAAGTAGACTCCTTGGAAGTTATCAACATCCCGTCCTCTTCCAATGCATATTTAGCTAACCTTAATTTTTTGGTAGCAGGTATCTGTAAACTTCTTCAATGAGATTGAGAGATCCAACTCCAGCATGTATATCGAGAAGGGAATCAGTGTGCAGATCACATGGCATCTCTAACAGTCCTGGTTAGCCCTGGCCTGCATATTTTATAGGAGTCTCTACTGACAGTCATAGACCTTCTTCACAGAAACAAGCACGGAGCTTTGTACCGCAGAGTCCTACACTAGATAGTTTTTCTTCTGTTGCCTTTTTGGCTTTCCGTTTGTATTAAAAAAATAAATATTTAGTATTAACTGTTTATGTATAAAATAACTTATAAAGATATGATTTTAAAAAAATTATAAGAATATAAATATTATATATAATGATAAAAACAACTTATACTATGCCTATTATTGTGCTTACATTCTAACTATTCTAAATCTTTGAGTTATAATAAAACAAAGATTGAAAATGTATAGTTACTTGCAACTCTTGGAGATCCAATTTTACTTTTTTGGTTAACTGATATTCCATTTATTTGATACTTGGAAAGGAGAACCAAGAGCACCCAAGTTTAATAAAAGACAACACATCAATGACTAAATTTCTACTGTTTAGAGAAATTATTTGATGTGGACTCTCACAGATAGCTGATTCTTTATTTCCTCATCCAATCTTTGATTCTCTAAATTCATATCTAGTGCCTATTTTAGACATCTTTGGTGGATATACATGTCTTCTATACATATGTCAATAGTATTTGGACAAAAGACATGAATATAAAAAGACACTAAGGAAAAACAAAAATTGATAAAATAAATAAATTTATTAAGGAAGTGTGATTGGACTATTTTAATATTTCTTTCAAGGACTAATCACTAATTTGTGAGAGCTTAATGTTGATTGTCCATTTACCAGCTCTCTTCATCAATAGACAATGAGGTGTTCAATTGTCACACCAACACTTTAACACTTGATAGAGTTTGTATGTCAACAACAAATTTTATTAAAATAATTTGAGATAAACTTAATAAAAGTCTCTTTTTAAATATTATTAATGGCAATAACAAATCCCAGTGCATAAAACTCTAGCACTTTACGGAATTTAAAGAGGGACATCAATAAACACAACTTTCCCTTTATATTTTAAAAATAGGTTGTTTTCATAAGTCGGACTCGTGATTTTAAGATTGTTAATATCATAAAATACTTGAGTACATCTTTTCATTACATACCAACAATTTTTTTTTCACATTTTCAAATGGTTTTCTCTAATAATTAAATTTAAATTATACTAAATACATAGTTTAAATCCTTTTTTACTATACATTTGATTTTAAAAGATTATAATTTACCTTTATGAAATTATATTTTTGTATCACGTAGCATTTAATTATTCTTCATTAAAAATTTTAATGAAAATAACGAAAGAATATTGTATTATTTGTATCACTTGATATAACTAATACAAGTAGGCTTGACAAAATTTCGTCCGAATCGATAACCTGACCCTGTTCAATCCAGAAAAAATCAGATATGAGTTAGAATTTTTTTGACCGAATTTAAACAGAGTTAACCAATTTTTGTCTGAATTAAAATCAAATCTGGATTCGGGTTGATCTAATTGAACAAAATGTTTTAATTTTTAAAAGTGGTCAGCACCGAATATTTAAAATCTATTAAAAATATTCGATCTGAATTTAAAAAAGGAAAAAGTCATCGCTTCAAAATTTGGTGAAGAAAAAAATTTACGTAATTTTGAATTTTGATTTGAATTGCGCTTTTTTCTTTGCAACAAGAGATGAGAGGAAGATGGTGTAATTTAATGGTCCTTTGTTGTTAGTTAAAATCGGACAAGTTGATTCTGAACCGAGTTGGCTGTTTTTTAATCCGGTTCGATTCTGGGTCAGTTTGGTAAAAAAAATTTAGTTTCAAACCAGTTTAGAGTCATAAAATTTTTACCTGCGTCCGAATTGCCCGAAACTGATTTGGTTTGAAACCAATTTTTTGCCAACCCTAAATATAAGTTTCATATTATGTATCATTTTTTAAAAACAATTTTTGTAAAGCTGCATAGTTATGGACTTCTGTAGCCTCCACAAATCAATGGAACTTTTACTAATGATAATGGACTCAACACAAACAATACTATATTATTTTGCCATTTTCTGTTAAAATGTTTAATAGAGAATGATGTCAAAATTATGAATGATATAAAAAGGATCTTATAAAGTTAAATGATAATGTTTAAAATTAAAAAATAAAATGACAACACCTTGTATTTCTATTAGAATGACGCGTTGGATTCGGGTCCTATCATACAGATCCGTAAACCGGCCCGTCTATTTAGATTTTGGACAAACGCTTATCGGGCACGGCAGATATACCCGCCTGCTAAGCACGCCCCAATCCCTGAAACCAACAGAAATCCTTTCGGGCCAATACCTCGTCCATAGCCGAAGAGCTTGTCACAATGCACAGAATATCAAACCAACTGCGTGCTTTGGTAGCGCAATCGTCCCAATTTTCGAACTCTTCACATTCCCTTCGCTCTTGCTTAAGGCATCTTCACCACCAGCCTCTCCGTACCGTTGCTCCCAATGTAAAATGGAGCCTTAGCAACTCACTTCTCAATGCATCTTATTCGTCACTGATTAAGTCAGTGGATTTTAAGCAATTTTCATGCCCTCTGCCTGTAAGATTTGTTGGTTTTGCTTCTTTTGGACTTTTAGCTGTGGTTTCAATTGTATTTTGCTTATCGCCTGCAAGGTTACTGAGTAAATGCCACTAAAATGTTTCTTAGAAATTGTCTGCTTTTCTATCTTTGGTGTTTCATGAATCATCCTCGTTTGCTTCAGTAGCTGTTCTTGCTCGTTGAACTGAAATATTATATTTTTTAACATACCCTTTTCACCTTTTGTCCGTTTGATTGCCCATGAAATTTCTTATTGATGCAACTCGTGAACTTTGAACTTTTTCGAAATTAAAAATAAAAAAATGGATAATCAATTTTCATTACTTTAGATGAGTAACGTGGGCTTTTGTCGTTGCTAGATAAAGGAGAGCTAGCATTTGAGTGTTTTACAATATCACAACATGCTAACTGGTCATGTCCCTCGCGGGAGATTAGCTCTAGGGAGGATTGACCTAAAAATTTTCCATTTGGATGATAATTTTGTGTAGTTTTGTTATGAAAATGTTGAGCTTTTCACTGGGATTACCATTTTAATATGAAAACAGTTGGTGCATGTGCGGCATGTTTCATCACGGGAGCGGCGAAAGAGGAAAAAGCCAATGACTCCAGTCACATCCAAAGTGAAAAAAATCAAGATAAAATCTTATTCGTAGGTTTAACCTGCTGAAGTCATTTATTTTTCTGGCTGCTAATGCATCGT
This sequence comes from Erythroxylum flavicans, assembly GCA_027576715.1. Taxonomy (NCBI): domain Eukaryota; kingdom Viridiplantae; phylum Streptophyta; class Magnoliopsida; order Malpighiales; family Erythroxylaceae; genus Erythroxylum; species Erythroxylum flavicans. Next base: position 16,538,075 of record JANZXP010000001.1, read on the forward strand.
TAGGTTTATAGAACTACTGGTTTTGACACATAGTTGTCAGGTCTTACAAATTGCGATTTCGGACTATGAATGATGGGTCAATTCGTCGTTGGAGGGAGGGCAAAAATCATAATGCACATGAGAAGGTATGCTTCTTTTTCTGCATTTCTTTGCCCCATCCTGAGCAAGTTGATGTCCAAGGCTGTTTTGGAAAAGAAATCTTTTCTCATGGATTTAATCATATAACATGATGAATCACACAACATAAGAATTATTTGAATTTGGAAGGTAGAGCTTGCAATGTGCTGTGTATTTATTATTTACAGCATGTAGAAGCATTGTGGTGTATTGGTATGATGAATCAGAAGAATAACCCTGATATTTTACATTTTGAAGTTAAAGATCCAGCATCTGTCAAACCACCTGAGAATATATAATGTGATGCTGTCAACTTTGGATGAGATTCACCGATTTATATTTTTCTCTGCTCATTTGCAGCCTCATGAGACTTGGGACATCTTAAAGTGGGAATGTCATGAACTTTTGCCCTGCAAAAAGTTGTCATGTGATTAGCAAAAATGAAATGCAAATGGATGCGGCAAAGCTTTACGTACTTCTGTATAGCAGTCCATTTAGTTAGTTCTTATCTGGCGGCAAGAGCCAGGTGGTTGTATAATGCGTGCTATTGACGAAGTTAGGGATCTAAGCAAGCAAGCAATCTGTTCTGTTTCTATGGTTCTATTTCACCACGGCATATTGCTTGCCAATTTGAACAGTTATAATGACATGCATTGCACTATTAATGTCCTGAACATGCCTGTTAGAATTCGTCATCCTGGGATGATGAATACTTCTTGTTGATATCTACCTTCTTAATTGATAAAAAGTTCAAATGAGCATTGTATTTCGTTATCTACTTAGTCCTTTGGGTGTAATTTTGCCTTTAGGTAGTGGTAGATTATGGTTCTCTAATTTTAGAGCTTTTTATTTGTTTCCTCTTTGCATTGAAACTTAGTTTACTTCTAAACTAATAAAGTTTCTTTTATGCAGTCAAAGAAATCAAAACGTAGACTTAGACAGCCTTCTACTGTTCCCACAGCTTATGCCAAAGTTATGAAACGACTTCATTTCTGTGGTTGAAACTGTTACTTGGGCATGGTCTGCCAATCACTTGATGGAGAGGAAAGTACTTATGAACCGGATCAGAATTGTGGTTGGAAGACTCGTATTTATTTTAGCCGTGGCTAACAAAAAATGATAGATATCTGATAATTTGTGGATGTGTGGAATCATACTTCGGATTTCAGTGTCTACCACTGTTCATTAATCACTGAGTTCATTGAATAGTAAACTCTACAACTGTTCATTAATCAACGAGTTCATTGAATGGTAAACTTTTATTTACAATAGTAACCATCCCAATGATGCTGTGTCTACAACGGTACATTAGACGTGACGTGAGTCAGACACGAGCGTGCATGTGCATTCTCACTTTGAAATCCAGTACCCTACTTTTAGGGGCCGTTTAGTTTTAATTCTGTGTTTTTTAATTGGAGTTTTCAGTTTTTTATTTCTTTTTTTTTTAACAAAAACAAAAATCTGTTTGGTGATTTGGTGATTAATATTAATGTAGTTATATTTTTATTACTGATAATAATTACATATTATATAAAACTTAAAGGTAAATTATTTTTAATTAAATAAATTTATTTAATCTTTTATATAATATTTATTAACTAATTATTAATAAAGTTATGTTATTTTAATAAAATAAATAATTTAAAAATTAAAATTT
>JANZXP010000001.1:16543917-16560945 GCA_027576715.1 Erythroxylum flavicans
TAAAATAAATAATTTAAAAATTAAAATTTTATTATAAATTAATATTAATTTGAAATATATTTTAATTATTAAATCAATTTTTATTTGAATATTTTCTATTTTAAATTTAATTATATTTATTAAATGTTATTAAAATTTAATTACATATAATTTAATTATAAAAATTATATTATTCATAATTTTTATTGATAATTACTTTTAATTTATTAAATATATAATCTTGAATTAGGTTATTCATAATTTTTATTAATAATTAAATAATATATATTTAAATAATAGTAAATCAGATTATGAAAAAAACAAAAACAAGAAACAAAAACTACTTTTTATAATTTTTATAATTTTTGAAAACTAGAAAAAACTAAAATTAAAAATAGAAACTAAAAGTTTAAGCAAATAGATTTTTTTATTAAATTTAAAAAAAATAAAAAATAAAAATAAAAATAGAAACAAAGGCCTCTTACTTTCCCGCCTGCATGCATTGCAGTCCTTAAGCTTGCGTCATTGACGCTCTCTGGGCCTTGAAAATATATTCGTCTTCCTACACTGTTTGTAATTTCTTAGAGCATCCTTGTTTAGTGAGTATAAAAATAGATAAATGTCTATGAAGCGAAAGATTGTGTTTAATAAAAGAATATGATTATATATTTATTATTTTGATTACCCATTTTTTAGTAATGTTTCATTCCTTTTATAATTTAGAGGAATTGAAATTATTGTTTTGTAAAGTGTTTTATTATGAATAATTTAGTAGTTATTTTTTAAAATATTTTAAATACTAATTAATTAAATACAATTAATTAATTAATTACAATATAATTAATTAAAATAACATTATTTATTAATTAATTACATTATAAGTAATTAAAATATAATTAATTAATTATAATATAATTAATCAAAATATAATTCATTCATTAATCAAAATTTTGTAATAAATTAATTAAATAAATTTTAGTTAATTAACTAATTACAATATAATTAATTAAAATATAATAATTAATTAATTAATTACATTATAATTAATTAAAATATTATTAATTAAAATATTATTAATAATTAATTAAAATATAGTAAATTTTTATTTCTCAATATTTTTTACAAACCAACCGCTATCAATAGTAATGGTAATCATTCATTCCTCTTAACCAACTATCATAATTATAATGATAATATTCATTCCTATTACCATTCTCCTGTACGAACCAATCGCTCCCTTACTAACAGGTTGTTTGGAAAATTTCAAATTGGATTCAATTACATTCGTGGGATTGAATCAAATTCGATTTATACTGTTTGGAATAAATCTATAAATATTAAAATTAAATTCAATTACATTATTTGGAACACAATAAAAATGAATTAAACTACTTCATAAAATTTTTTTTATCCTTAACTAAAAATAGTATGTAATCAATGTGTGTATGTTTTTTAGTAATTTGTATATTAATGATGCGTATATTCAGAAAAAGAATTTTTAATGTTTTAAAAAGAATTAGCTCTTCAATTCACACACTAAATCGGACCATTTGCGATGTGAATTGAATTCATAAAGAAAATGAGATTCAATTACGTAGTTGAATTCAAGTCATTTCTTTTTTAACATTTCAAATGTATGAATTAAATTTAATTACATAAAATTAATGAATTCAATTCAATTCATTAGATTCCAAACACTCTATAAGAAATATGAATAATTCTATCTTATTATCTCAAAATAAATAGTTTACAAATTATCATCAGTTGAAGTCTTACTGAAGTGCGAAGTTTGGAGAGATTTGATAGCATGCAAACTTACTCTTATTAAGTAATGTTTGTGAATTCAAACATTGAAATTGTTGTTATTTGAGTGTGTGTTAATTTAATTATTTGACAATGTTGGAACTTACCAAGAATGTGACCTAGAGTAAAAAACTTTGACGTGCTAAGATTCAGGCAAAAGATCGCTCGTGAAGAGACCCTAGTAGTTCTCTTGTATTTTCTAACTCTTACCTATCGTAGTTAGCCTCAGTGGTAATTATTATTATTATTATTAGCATTAGCATTAATATTGTTATTATTCTTATGTTTATGATTATAAATGTTAAAATGATTATTATAATTATTAGTATTTCTATTATTATAATTATTTTTACTATTATTTTTATATATATTAGGTATTTTTATTGTATTTAATTTTTTTCCTATTATTATTATTATGTTTATTTTATTTCATATATTTTTATTTTTATTTCTTTTTTGGTTTTTCTTCTAATTTTCCTTTCATTTATTATTTATTTATTTACTTATTTAACTATTCATTTTCTTTTTTCATTTTTATTTTTATTTTCATTTATTCACGTGGATCATTTAGAAACAACCTCTCTACGTACTATTAGACCTTTCTATACTTCGTGTCTCGAAGTGATTTATATTTGGTATTGTTGTGTATTAATTTAGTTATTATACTCAAATAATAAACTTTATGTGATAAATTTAATTTAACTAAATGATAATAATACTCATTAGTATTTAATTAGGCGGGAGATTATAAAGTTTGAAAATGATATATCTTAATAAAATTCTAAATCTAGATTTCAAAGTTTATTTTTTAAAATTTCTAATTGGGCTTAACCCAATAATTAAGTCATTCAAACCCTGAGTTAGATGCTTAACTTTTGTTGTTCGTGGTTAATCTTTTCCAATTTATACCCAATTTTCCTCATTCGTCACTTTTTTTTTTCTAGACAATTTTCCTTTTAAAGAAACGTCGCTTCCTCTTCTCAATTTTAGTTCTCAGGATTCGTAGCCCTTTCTTTGTGGAGCTCACAATGAGCTCACCAACTAGTCCAGAGTCTTTAGATCTGATCTTGGTTGATAATGGGAGTAGCTGCGAACCAGTTCCCTTGAATAGCTACGACCCCAAGAAACTGAGAAGATCCTCAAGATTCACCCCATCTCCTCCTAAAACCCGCAATGTGGGTGACCGTATAAAGAAATCCAACAAATGGCACATCCAAATGAGAAGATCTCCTAGATTCTGTTCCCCCATTTCGAACGGAACTGTTGAATTCAAAAGCTTGACGAGGTCTCAGAGTTTGAGAAGCGGTTGTGCAGAGACCAGTGTGGTTGAATTCGGACAAAAGGCTGCCGGGAAGAGAAAGAGAGAGCTTAAGAATGGTGAGGAGCTATTCGAAGAAATGTACGTGAGAAGGTCACCGAGGCTAACTCCATCATCTTGTGCTCCTGTTCGACTTCGTAAATTCAAGATGAAGTCCCCTACAATTAAGGTACGTAGCGTAATCCTCCACTTTTGCATGTCTACATATTTCAATTCTGCTTCGTTTGGGCTCTTAATTTCCAGGCTTGCCGTCATTTATCAATGCCTGTCGGTGGTCAACGACGGCGGTTTGTAGCAGAATGCTGATTTCTTTTTCAGATACTAGTAGACAATTGTCCGCGAGAGCTGAGTTCTCGTTATTAGATGGGAAATTGTTGCCTTTCGTGTCTTTCATTGATTTGCTGCCGATTTTTGTTGCTTCGGGTTTTCAACCCTAAAAGCCTTACATTACACTTACCTTCTTTTGGGGGTCCTCAATTGGGTTGGCTTGACGTCACCTAAATTCTAATCCTGGAATTGGATATCCATTTATTTTGGTTCTAATTTTCTTTTTGTTACACTAAGAAAACATCTAGAAATTTGAAGATACAGTAAACTTTATAGCATGAAAACACAATTTCAAGGTAGTAATAATCATACGGGAATTGAATCAATTCATTTTATTAAATCATCAAAGTTGCTTGGTCCTTCACTGCTTGATGATCCTCCAAATATTGCTTTGGAGCTAAAAAATCTTTTCAGTTTTAACAAGGCAAGATTACTATAGATTACTGGATCACTCAGTATCGAATTCAAGGCAACTTCAAGATTTTCTGATGTTTTCCGTCGTTACTGTCTTTGTTTGTGTTGTAACTCTAGTTTTTCTTTTTTGAGTGTTTTTATTGCGGTTTTTCATTAGCTTATAACTTTTTCATAAATTATTTACTTATTTAGTTTTATTAAAATATAATAATTTTTATTAATATTTATTACGTATAATATAATATTATTTGTTTAATTAATTAATAAAATTAATTAATTTTAAATTTTATTTAATGTTTAATTATTACTAATAATAAAAATGTAATTATATTAATATTAAAAATTAAACATGTTATTTTTCTTTTTGTTCAAAAGATAAAAATTAGGAAACAAAAACCAAAACTAATAAGTGAACCAAACTGCTGGTACTGGTGAACAAGTTTTGATTTGATCAAGAGTGGGACCAAAACTATATCTTGGGCCTTATAAGAAATTGACTTTTTAACTAAACTTTGTCAAAGGCAAAACTAAACATTTGAATAACGGGCTTGTGCTTGGTTGTTTCTGGTGATGTTCTTTTGTGATCAACTCAAGCTAGGTTCTTTAGTCTGGATATTACCTCAATTTTCTTTGTTTTTTATCTTCATTTTTGAGTTTTTGATCCAAAAGTTTCAAGCCAAAAAAAAAAAGTTTCCAATGATTTCAACTTTCTGCCAAACCTCGGTTTGAATTTAAAGCTGGGATTCATCTAATATGGTTTTTGACAACATTACTCAAGCCTGAATTATTTGCTAGCGTGAGTCTTTATTCATTTACTAAAGTTTCCTGTAATTCTGGAGGCTTTGTTGCTCTATTTAGCTTTCCAAGATAGAGCAATTTAATTGGGAAAAGTGTCCGATATTTTAAGCAATACTTGCACATACGGATGTGCCCAACAAGAAACAAACTTACATCTTCACTTCTACTTGTGATTTATGGTTATTCAGAGCCAAAGGTCCAAGTGTCAAGGCTTGATAGTGAAGTAAGTAACAATCACCATTATCTTTTACTCAATTTATCATCTCATTTTTCACCTTTCATGTGATAGTTTACCTATGATAGGAATCTTTGTGGCACTGGTTGTCCTGCAGGAAAGAAAAAGAAATTGAAGAAGGAAAAGTTGGTTCAAATGTGGACGGCTTGAATGAAAATGTGTTGAAGAGCCCTCTTAGGCAGTCAGAATTTATTGAAAATGACAATTTCGTAAAAGCTTTGCCTACAACATGTCATGTCTCAGGAGTCTGTGAAGAAACGCAACTGAGAAGCTCGACAGAATGTACTTTGGAAACTGATAACAGTCCTAACAACCAATCTTCAAAAATTTTTGCTGACACTTTATCACACAATAAATTGTTGCAAACTTGTTCCGGAAGTATTCAGTTAGATGCTTCAGGGGAAGACGAAGAATGTGCAGATTCTTGTAGATTATCTGATTCTGTGAGAGAATGGCCTCTTAAGAGGATCAAAACTCACTCAGAAGATTTTGTTGTTGAAATGCTGGATGAAAAATTTTCTGAGCAATGCCCCAGAATGGTCGACTCTGGTCTTGATTCCGAAAATGACAAAATAGGTCATCTCACTGCCGAATTGTCTAAATCAGCTGAAGAAAGGACTGCAAAGACGTACTCTTCTGAGAAGACTAAACCCCAAACTTCAGGGAAAAAATGTAAGAAATTCAAACGTTTTTCCTTCATTGGAGATCCAGTCCCTAAAGATGAAGCTGAAGAAAGGTGGAATTGGCGGTATGAGATGAAGGTGATCCATATTTCTCCAATTTTTATATGCTTTTTGACGTGATTTTATCTTCAGTATCAACAATTCTATTTTATGTCTAGACAAAAATGTTAGATTGACTTCAAGAAACTGACTCGTCAGAATTTGTTCTGCTCAGATCAAAACATCATAGATCATCATCATCATCAATACCTAGTTGAAGTCCCGCTAAGACGCGGGGTTCAGAACATCATAGATAATTGTGATAATATGTCAGGAGTTAACTTTCAGTTGAAAGCATGCTTATGCAGCTGAATATACTGTATTCTATGCTCTAGTTGATTAACTGTGGAGTTAACCCCTGCGACAGCAGGCTAATTCTTGTTTTTTGTCTTCAGGTTTTCCTTTCGCACATCTATGACACTGTTGAAGTATTTTCAATTCGTTTTTGCTCTCCTACATTGTCTGAAAAAGAGAAAAAAGAGTGGGAAACTGTAGAAGTGATCCAAGTTGAAATATTTCCTTTAAAATACAAGCTAAAGTAAACACCGAAACTTCCAAGAAAGAATACCATGCAAATGCTCTTCTCTTCTTATTTGACATGAAAAGCCTGTAAAGAATTTGCTTTCAAGCTTACATGTTTTTGGGACTGTGTCATAGTTTTGCATTTATTTGTTGTGCTGATCAAAACTCATAAGAGTATTTAAATTGTCAATTATTGGAATGTTTAATTTTACTGATGCTGGTTCTGATGCTAAAAGTCTTGGCTTTTACAGAGTCAAAGATCCAAATGCGAAAAGCTTCCTTCAGTGTAAGCAATACTCACAAGCTTTTCCTCATTTTAGTTTTTGTTCTCATTTTTGTGGTACCAGCATGAAGTTCACCTTTGATGGGTTTTTGCTTGTGCTTGTGTTATCAGTGATGACGATAATGATGAAGACAAAGTTGTTTGGAATGTGGAATGCCATTACAATCAAGCAGAAATTAATGGGTGCATATTTAGTCTCGGGGATTGTGCTTATATAAAGGTGAATATGCTTAAATTGGTATCTGAAAAGATGGACAAACATTTTCACTTTTTTATCTTGTTACTCAATATTCTGAAATTTGGTTTTACTTTATTTTCGTTTGCTTATGCATTTGTCAACATTTGGATTCATTCTCCTACTGTTATAAAACTTAATCTAGCTATGAGGAATAATATCTGGGAATGTGAATATATTTGCAACTGCATTATACCGATTATATTTTTGCAGAAGCGAATCCTTTTGAGGGTTTTCTATTTTCAAATCATTGTTCAGATTTAACATTTACCGGCATTTATGCAGCTTTGTAACAAGTTGAACACATAATGGGGGCACCATGGAACAAGTTTTTCCTTATTTTACATATCTTTGGTTATGTATTTTCTGAAAGAAGATGTCATACTACACCTAGAGTGGCTTTAAGCCCAATGATTCTGCATACAACTTGCATCCCGATAATACTGCAGTTTCCTTTCCTAAGTACGTGCATTATTTAGTATGTCTAGGAGTCGCTGGGAAGAGCACTCTCACCTATTGACTGCTCTACTTTTGCATTGACAACAAAAACTCCTTTCTCCTCTTATATATCTCTTTGCTGTTGTGGTCTTTAAATGGAGGTTCAGTTGTCTGTAACTGCTTTTGAACTTCAAGGCCTTATGATATGCATGTGTACCTTATAATTATATTGCCTCACTTTTCATTCTTTGTTTATTAGTGAGCATCACTTATTGAATTGACAAATTTTAAATTCTACCTTCATCCAAATGCTACTATTCACTTGCAGTCTTTAAATTTGTGCTACTACTCTCTTTACGATTAACAATTTGGGATTTTCTATTCCCAAAATTCTTTCAACAATTAGGTATTTTTAAATAAGCTTTTTAGTTTTATTATGAGCATGTGCTTCTCTGTACATGGAAAAAGATGTTTGCATTTTTTGTTTAAAGAAGAGAAGTAATTTTTGCTTAAGAAGTCAACAACACATATTATTATAAAATTCTTGCAGGGAGAAGGAAAACAAAAACATATTGGTAGAATAGTGGAATTTTTCAAGACAACAGATATGGAAGATTACTTCAGGGTCCAATGGTTTTACAGAGCTGAAGATACTGTAAGGATATGTTTTCGCAATAGGAACTTTGACAGGCTTTTGTCAGTTATAAGTTTTACTTGTGCTTCTTGTTAACTAAAAATAATATTGCCATCTTACTTATGGGTCTAGGTTCTGTTTTGAATAATGCTTTTGAATTTATTACATTACGATTCAATATTTGTTGAAAGTTTTTCTGTCTGTATTACATTTGCCCTTGCTTAAAAAAATTATTTTGTAATTGTTATTTAACCTTATGATCTGGTTGGGTTTTTTGATTTGCAGTCTATGTAAAATGAATCATGCTTTGACACTTATGCATTCATTTGTGTTTTCTCAGGTTATGAAAGATGAAGCTGCTTTTCATGACATTAAGCGTGTATTCTTTTCCACAATAATGAATGATAACCCACTTGATTGCATTATTTCTAAAATCACAGTTGTGCAGAAATTACCAAGGGTATGCTTGTTCTTTTTCATTTTTTTCCTTTATATGAATCTACAGTTTATTAGAAGTTCTGGATTTTCAATTAGGCATTAAGGTATCTTTTCCTTTTGGCCAGGTCAATTTTTTTCAGTTGCATCTGATGATCTTTTCTTTAATATTTTGTAACTTGTTTCAGCTAGGTGCAAAATCGCTTTCAGTTCCATTATTTGACTTTTATTATGATATGGAATACTGTGTGGACTATTCAACATTTCGAACTCTGCCTGCTGGTAAGTATATATATTAAACTCATGGTGCTATGTTGTTTGTTGAACCTTGTCAGTTGCATGAGAGCTTATTGTTATCAAACTATAAAGAATTGGAAGTTTTGCATCAAGGTTAAGTGAATAACATACAACCAAATTTTTGGGTGGGATAATCCATTATGTAGAAGCAGACTATTTTGATAGGATGAAAGACGAAACTACCTACTCCATGCCTTGCTGTGTTTCTTGAATTCTCATTTACAGTTTCCATGTGCTGATGGCAGCTGCATTCAAATGCATTTGAAGAAAACAAAATCATGAGACTTAAGGCATAATGTTATCAAACAAAATCATGAGACTTAAGGCATAATGTTATCTTGAGTTCTAATTGTTCTTATAGCTCACTAATACTTTTCTTATTGGAGAAGAAATGGTTCTCATCAGTATATTTATATATATGTTTCTGATACTACATTGGTGCATAGCATTATTGATTTGTTTTGAATAGGAGTTTGTGGTTCATATAGTAATTGAAGTGATCTGCAGTATTTTTAATCTAAAGTGTTACTGACATAAAGGTTTTTTTTTTGTGGCGTTCTGATTTCTTCAGTTCATTGCCCTTTTAGTGTACGTATATATATATATATATATTTGTGTATGTTTCTGATACTACATTGGTGCATAGCATTATTGGAGATTTGTTTTGAATAGGAGTTTGCGGTTCACATTGTTATTGACGTGATCTGCACTAGTTTTAATCTAACGCGTTACTGAAATAAAGGTTCTTTTTTTTTTGGTGCTGGTGCTCTGATTTCCTCAGTTCGTTGGACTTTTAGTGTTTAGACATGTTGCTTATGGTGCTATAACAGTTTGTATTTTAATCTGTACTTCGTGTTCATATCTGCATAATAGTAAGATTTGCACATGGTCTTATGTTCTAGTCTGGGAAATCTCTTTATGATGCCTCTTTTACTTTTATAAATTAGCATCTCCCTACCTACTCATCTTGCATGGACTGCGGCCATTGCTTTGTACAATGGTGCAAATATTTCAACCAGAAAGGTGCATGTTCAAGTCTTGAAAGCAGCTAATTTGTCCCTAAGAATTGAAGGGTGGGAATGCTCCGAACATTTTCTCCCAAAACATCATGGGAACACAAATGGGTAATGGATTAATGGCCATCTTTGTGTCCCATCTTATGTATGAATGTAGATGCGTAGGTGTCCTGGAATGATATTTTCCGTAGCTTTTGTGTGAGAGAAAGTCGATGGATGGACTGTTAGATAGTCCAACTAGGGCTCTGGATTTTTCAGTTTATGAAAAGGAAACTTTATTCATGGAACTCTTTAAGGATTAACATGTTCAATGCTAGGTAAAGGCTCATCCATAATAATTATGAACTTGAAAGTAAAGAGAAGGGAGAGGAATAATTTACACATTGATTAACATAGTTTGGCTGGCACGAGTTATGGCACCCTTCCTTTACACGAATTGGGGGCAAAGCAAAGGCTTTTGTTGGAAGAAAGATTGTAAATCAATCTCCGGTGTGGGTGAAGTGGGGTTGTTACATACAACCGAGGCAAAAACGTGGTTTATGATCGAATCTTCGAGGCATAGTATTGAAGGTTATGTTCCTTTTTGCTTTTACTTGGCCTTCTTTTCATTCGTCTTGAAGTCTACGTCCATGGACACAAAGACCACGAAAGGTTATTAGGCGTATTATCGTTTTTTGCCCGTCTATCTATAATAGTAGGAGAGTAGAAGATTCTACAATCGTTAAATAAAATATTTGTAAATAGTACCTAAACTATTGTTGGATATAGAAAACGTTTACTATATTAGATGAATGAAAATATTCCTATACGAAATACTAAATTTCCATAATCTTCACCAAGAATTTTTCCCGCCTTTTAGAGATCTGATCTTCTTCTGCTTTTGCTTTCCTGCCATTTTCCTATTTCTATGATGCTTTCAACTTGTAAACTTTTCAATGTCTTTTTTCTGTTGACCTCAAATAAGTCTCCCACCTGAGGGGAAATATTTGTTTGTTAGTCTTAGATGCCTAAAACTGTTATTATGATGCTAGCATTTTCCTAAGCAATGAAAACAAATATTCTAGTGGGGAGAAGTTTGTTGTGACCGCTTTTTGTTGTGCCCAAGAAATCTGTTCATTTTTTGAACCTGATTTTGATCTCGTCACGTGCTTTATTATAGGCTATAAATTTTCACAATATCATTTGGAAAATTGGGTCACATGTTGCAATTATACTTGGCACAAAATTGATACGTAACCTGATATCTGTAGGTAATGCAATAAACCAACAGGAGTCTTCAGTTCTTGGGTCTCTGAAGAACGTATGCACAACAACCAGTAAACTTTCCTCGGAAGCATTTCTTAGTCTTGAAAGTCCCAAAGCTGAACTTGTGCTGTTAGATGTTTTTTCTGGCTGTGGTGGAATGTCGACTGGATTGTGCTTTGGAGCAAAAGTTTCATCTGTTGATCTTGTTACGGTACTATTTCAAACCACTAAGTTTCAGTTCTTGGTGTCACTCTTATGCCACATTCAATTTTTTTTAGCTTTGTGCTTCATGCTTTCTGCCATTAAATTTAGAGATGGGCCCTCGATAGTGATAAGTCTGCCTGTGAAAGCTTGAAGTTAAATCATCCAGAGACATATGTAAGTGCACCTTAAGTTCCAGGACTTGTGTCAAGTTGGCAGCATCTGTGAATCATTGGGTATATGTTGATATGCTGGTACTTCTGTGTAGGTCAGAAATGAAGCAGCTGAAGATTTTCTTCAACTCTTGAAGGAATGGGAAAAGTTGTGCAAAAGGTATGTGATCAGTGATTCTGGAAAATCACAAACTTTGCGATCAGGCAACAAAAATCAGAAGTCTCTAAAGGGAACTGGTGACCCTGATGATATTGAGGTTGCAAGACTTGTTGATATTTGTTATGGTGATCCTGATAAAACAGGAAAGCGTGGACTAAAATTCAAGGTATCTCATAAAAATGTATGTCTTCTGTCATTGTGCTACCTGGTTGTGGTGTCTATGATGGATTGGCTTTTGGATGTCAGAAATATTTGATATACTATCAAGGAAATGATCTCTTATTTTTGAGACAAAGACCTTATCCTGTTCATGTTGTTTTCGGCTTAAGATTCAGGACTCTTTTGTATCAACATCTTATATGCTCTTATAAGTAAAACTAGGAGTATGACAAATGTGGTCTCTGAAGAGTTGGAAACATGTTGAATGTGGAAGCCAGTGTTGTCAATGACCAAAATACATGGCCTTGAAGGATTATTGCAGCTCTGAGATACAACTTGGGTCACAAGACTCTTCTCATATGTTGCCAGTTCAATGTGTTTCATACATCAGTCATCAATATTGTCTGATTATCAGCTAATTGTAGCATGTTTTATAAATCACTTGTATCACTCCTAACTTTGCTGTCTCTATCTGCTTCAAGTGCCAGGAATTGAAGTTTAATTTCCTTAAATACTTCAGAAACACGGGGATTTATTGTTAACTGAACTGCAGTTTATACAGTTTAGGTATACTCTACCACTACAGATTTTTTTTCCACTTTGATTATCTCTGTTTCGGTAGGTGCAATGGAAAGGTTTTGATGCAAGTGAAGACACTTGGGAACCAATTGAAGGATTAAGGTATGATTCCATGCTGTGATTTACTAATTTTTGGTTGAGTTGCAGCTTTTCACTCTTTTGTAACTAATTTTTTAGGAACTGTGTAGAAAGTCTACGGGATTTCGTAAGAACTGGGTACAAATCCAAGATCTTGCCACTCCCAGTAAGTTTGGTTATTTAGAGGTTAGAAGCTTAATTTTTTGCATGAGTCATCCCTTACAAATCAAGATGTTCCAGGGAGATGTTGATGTCATATGTGGGGGCCCTCCTTGCCAAGGGATTAGTGGCTATAATCGTTTTAGAAATGTTGATTCCCCCCTCAAGGATGAAAGAAATCAGCAGATTATAGTTTTCATGGATATCGTGCAGTTCTTAAAACCAAAATTCGTGTTGATGGAAAATGTGTGTGACATTCTAAAATTTGACGGAGGTTCTCTTGGGAGATATGCTTTAAGTCGTTTGGTACACATGCGATACCAAGCAAGGCTTGGCATCATTGCAGCTGGTTGTTATGGTCTACCACAATTTCGATTGCGTGTTTTCTTATGGGGAGCTCATCCCAGCGAGGCAAGTTTCTTATTTCATGGTTAAGATGGTGAATTGTTGGGTGTTGCTTGACCAGATTTCTTCTCGCACTTTCTTTTTCGAAAATTAAAGATTTCATTGATTAAATATATTTACTTCTAGAGTACAAAAGGACGAGGATAATCCAAAAGGTCTAGATTACAAAGAGTTATAATTCCTAGTAATTATCTACGTCTTGATATCTAAGGGGTACTTATGAGACCACATACACCAGTATTACTCCAAACCCCATCTTCTCACACTTGATAGTACATTTAACATATGCACTTTGAAAGAGTTTGAACTACTGAACAGAAATTGAGTAATGTTCTTAATACATTGTTTTGTGGCCTTCCTTTTCAACCTTCTAGTCCATGAAGTATAATTAATAACTGGAAATCTAATAAGCATGCAATGAAAGTTGATGGTATTTAAGTGCATGCATGAAATAAAACATTAATGACTACATGGTAGCTTGAATAGTATCAAGAGTTCCTATTTTCTCTGAAAAGTTCTTCAAGGGACAAAAAGAGAGAAAATTTAGTGTAGTGTCTATTTTGGCACAAATCTAAGGAATAATTTTCGTAATTAGATTTGAATAAGTGCAAGTAAGGTTAACTTTGATTAATATTTATGAATTAACTCTATGTTTATGATGATGCCCAAATTTTAATGTTCTAACTTTCATCTAAAGCAAATGAACATGAAAGCATGGGTTTAATTGCTTTTCATCTTTACCCCATGCAGAAACTGCCCAAATTTCCACTTCCCAGCCATGATGTTATTGTTAGATACTGGCCTCCACCAGAGTTTGAGGTATAGACTTCTTCTTCAAGTTTAACATCTTGTGGTGGATCTTTAGTATTGTAGCTATTTGATTAAGTTATTTCCATGCTTTTCAGCGTAATACGGTTGCTTATGATGAAGGCCAGCCTCGTGAACTAGAAAAAGCCATTGTTCTTCAAGATGCCATTTCTGATCTCCCGGCAGTAAACCTGATATTTTCCACTTTTCAATTGATGATTTACTAGTTTAATGAAATTCTATTGCATTCTCATTCACTTTTGTACTAATAGGTCACAAGTCATGAAACTCGAGAGGAAATGCAATATGCAGTTTCTCCTGAAACTGACTTCCAAAGATATATAAGGTCAACAAGAAATGGTAATGTAATTGCTATATGTTTTACATGATTTGTTAAGTACAGCATTGGAGCTTTTTATATTGTTCTGATTAGGTTTTGAACAAAATCTGACCATGCTTAATTGGTTCCCAAATCGCTCTGTCTTCTGCCAGTGTTTGTATTCTCCTTGTACAAAATTCTTATATTCTTATATTTTTGTTATTGTTTTCACTTTTTTGTCCCCTGCCCCAAGAGCCCCAGAATCCAATCTGCTTTGTGCTTCTTTTGAAACTTTTCCTCACTTGTTTCATTTCTGTGGTTAGAGATGTTGGGTTCTGCACTGAACAGTGCTGCAAAAACTGATATACTGTATGACCATCGACCCTACTCATTGACTGAAGATGACTATGCTCGAGTTTGCCAGATTCCGAAAAGAAAGGTTGCACATGTATGAACCTTTGGTTATTCCTTTTTCTGATTCCGTAGTAATTTAGAAATTTTGTTCAGGGAGCGAATTTCAGGGACCTCCCAGGCATAGTTGTAGGGGTTGATAATGTTGTCCGGCTAGATCCCATCCAAGAGAAGATTATGCTACCATCTGGAAAGCCACTGGTAAGTTAAGACTGTTCTCCTGAAACTTAATTGCTAGAGTTCTTTCCATCGCTGTTTGTGTCTGCAATTTTTAGATTACTATTCATTATTTATTTTTATATGTTTTATTTCCCACAATCAGATTAGTGATGTGATAAAAAAAAAACTTGTGTGTCAAGTTACTGTTGCCTGTGTGCAGTATTTCCAAAATAAAATTGGTCAAACAAAAGATAACACTGTAGTGTCAGAGTAAACACAATAACCCTGTAGTGTAATAGTAAACACAATCATCGTTAATGATGCATTGCTGGAGAGAAAGCTCTGAGCAATAACCAGGTTAGAATACTTAGGGCCCATAAAGTAGATTCCATTTTTCCTTTTAGTTTCAGCTTGCCGAATTGGAATTTGTCTCATTTAAAGTAAACCTAGTTCTCTGGCCTTCTCTCTTAAAAAAGGGCAAATTACACATCTTATATACGTCAAATAATCATCTGGATCCCATTTTGTTGACTAGGCTTACGTCAATTGCATCAAAATTACAAACTCGAATGTATTTATGTGAGGCACAGGTCTTCTTTGCTTGCATATGTAGCAAGCATTCCATAATACAATGTTCTTGTCTGTGCCTCTAAATTTCACCATTGTTCCGATAAAACAATTTTCTTTTTGATATTCATAGTTGCATATTTATTTTGTATTTTATATATGTTATATCATATTGTTTCAACAAGTTGAAACAAATAGATTTAGACTTAAAAAGTCACATGCGCAGATATCTGTTAAGGTAATTGGTAGGAATAGACTGAATGAAATGAGATTGTTGAAAATGGTTGAATCTGTAATTCCCCAGTGAATGCTCCTGTAAATCAATGATCTAACTTTTCCGCACCAGATGTCACACTCAAACAGTTCAAAATAATCATAATCTGATGTTAGTTCTTTTTCTTTACCAACATTTCTAGGTACCAGATTTTGCTTTGAGGTTTGAGCAAGGGAAGTCTAAAAGGTTTGATTTGACCTCATACTGTCTCTTTGATCAGATTTTTCAAAGATTTAGCTGATCTGAGCACATTCATAGGCCCTACGCAAGATTATGGTGGGATGAAACTGTTTCAACTATCGTTACTTATCCGGATCTTCACAGCCAGGTCTCTTCATGCTCTTTTTGAAGGTTGCAACATTTGTCCGATATAATGTCTGTAACAAGATTATATTGGTGTTTAGGCAGTGATACATCCTGAGCAGGATCGCGTCCTCACCATGCGAGAGTGTGCAAGGCTGCAAGGTTTTCCTGATTATTATAGATTCAGTGGCACAGTTAAGGAAAGGTAAGAACATTTCTTCACGTCCCATTCTAAACATCAAATCTGTCTTCTGTACCATACTGCCATCAAATTTTAGGGAGGACTTTGCATAATTATCCTACTGGAGAATTAGGGAGCTAAATGAGGACGATTGTTGGTTCACTGCATGGTTAGCTCATTTTTCATCTTCATCTTCATTACAGATGTCTTAACTGAAGTCCAAAATATTGTAAAATCTTTCATAATTTGGCCTTTTAAACCCATGTTGTCCTATGGTTGCTGCAACCAGTTATTTTCTCGGTTAACAAAATTGTAGTTTATGTGCAGGTATCGTCAGATTGGAAATGCAGTTGCAGTTCCTGTAGGACGAGCACTAGGATATTGCCTGGGGATGGCATTCCGAAAACTCGGCGGGGATGAACCATTGATGAAACTTGCACCAAAATTCTCACTTTCAACTTACCTTGACTTGGCAAATCCATTGGTTGTGGAGGACTCTGATTCATGACGTAACATACCATTACCATTCATTCATTAGTTCTTGATAGAAGCTATCCTTGGTCAGCCATGGCTGTAACATTCAACTGGCTGGCTAGCCTAATTTCCATCCTGTAAAATCAGAGTAGTGTACAATGATCATTTAAACGGCATTGCTCATTGCTCATTGCTCATTTCTTTCTTTTCTCGGTGTTCCAGGGAAAGATTTCCTAAAGTGTACCCTTCGTTATTAGGCTTTACCAAAAAAACATTTGGTAAGTCGACGGAAAAAATATTCAAACGCTACTTGAAGTGTTTTTATTCATTTTCTTAATTGATGAATTTAGACTTTAATTTAATTTAAGATTTGGTTAAATGTAGGCGTAAATCTATAAAACAACTTCACTATTAATTAAGGGTTAGGTTATGTATTAGTGGGCCTTTTTAGATTCCGCGTATTAGAGGAATTTGAATTTATATTGAATATTATTGTTGTCGTCAAGCTTAAATTTATACTTTATTATATTTTAAACTGAGTTTAATCATATAAATTGGAAGTAATATATATACACTTTATAAATTAAATAGATTTAAATATGTTGAAATATATTAGTTATTTACCAATTATTTTCACTAAATAAAAAATAAGGAAAGAGAATAATTTTCAGAAAATGAAAATACAAAACATATTTGATATTTCTTTCACAGTTTAAAAAAGAAATTGATAAAATGGATTCAGGAAAATGCCAAATATGTTAAAGGTCAAAATGATTTAAAGCTTTATTCTACTTATTTTCCAAGTTGAGGCTAAGTGTTTTTGACTTTTACGTTTCTTTGACTTTGTTCTGAAAAGGTTTTAGGTTTATTTGACTTCTATCTAAGCTGGGGTTTTGGGTTTACGAACACTTTTGCTTC